>OZ012738.1:187632726-187695995 GCA_963859935.3 Lathyrus sativus | reverse complement strand
AGCCGACATATGAATCGCCTTCCTGCTCAAAGCATCGGCTACCACGTTAGCCTTTCCCGGGTGATAAATTAGGCTAAAATCATAATCCTTTAAAAATTCTAACCATCTTCTCTGCCTAATATTCAGCTCTTTCTGATCAAACAGATACTTCAGACTTTTATGGTCGCTGAATACCTCAAACCCGGAACCATACCAATAATGCCTCCAGATCTTCAACACAAAAACCACGGCAGCTAACTCAATATCATGAGTAGGATAATTCCGCTCATGCACCCTCAGTTGTCGCGAAGCATACGCCACCACTTTACCATTCTGCATAAGAACTCCGCCTAAACCCATCTTAGACGCATCACAATACACCACAAACGGTTCACTCGGAGTCGGTAACACTAACACCCGGTGTCGTAGTCAACCTCTTCTTCAATTCCACAAAACTCTCTTCACAAGCGGCATCCCATACAAAAACTTGATTCTTCCTCGTCAACTGAGTCAATGGCAACACAAAGTCAAAAAACTTTCAATAAACCTTCGATAGTACCCTGCCAAACCCAAAAAGCTTCTAACCTCCATCGCTGTCTTCGGCGGTTCCCATTGCAACACCACACTCACCTATGACGGATCTACTGATATACCATCACCAGAAATCACGTGCCCCAAGAAACTCAATGTATTCAACCAGAACTCACACTTCGCCAATTTCGCAAATAGCTTATTATCCTTCAACAATTGCAAAGCAATTCTCAAATGTCCTGCATGCTCTTCCTCAGACCTCGAATAAATCAGGATATCATCAATGAATACAACAATGAATTAATCCAAATAAGAATGGAAGATCCGATTCATATACTCCACGAACACTCCTGGCGCATTCGACACTCCGAAAGGCATTACCGCATACTCGTAATGTCCGTATCAAGTTCGAAACGCCGTCTTCTAAATATCACCTTCTTTCACTTTAATCTGATGGTAACCCGACCTCAAATTAATCTTACTGAACACTCGAGCTCCTTCCAACTGATCCATCAAATCATCAATCCTTGGAAAAGGGTATTTATTCTTGATGGTCACTTTATTCAACTGACGGTAATCGATGCACAACCACATACTACCATCCTTCTTCTTCACTAACAACATTGGAGTTCCCCACGGCGACACACTTGGCCTGATAAACTTCCTATCCAACAGCTCTCCAATCTGAGATTTCAATTCAGCCAACTCCACTGTCGACATCCTGTACGGCGCCATAGAAATAGGCCTTGTACCAGGTACAAGATCAATGCTAAACTCAATTTCTCTCTTCGGAGGTAACTCTGTAATATTGTCAGGGAACACTTCAGGAAATTCATTCACCACCGCCAACTCCTTCAATAACGATTTGTTGTCAACAGATAATGATGCAAATAAAGCAAACATTTTAGCTTCACTCTCCAACAAGATCCTCAATTCCTTACCAGACAAGGAATCAGCCAAAGCTTCCTCCTCGGGAGTAAGAAACAACAACACCTTCCATAAAAAATCGATGTAAACTCGGTTGAACTCCAACCAGTTCATGCCTAGAATAACATCCAACCTACCAAGAGGCAAGCAAATCAGATCCACCCCAAAATCTCTACAAAAGATAGTCAGTGGACACTTCAAACAAACCAAAGAAGTAGTCACTGAACCAATAGAGGGAGTCTCAATAGTCATCCGCCGCTCAAGAGTAGTCGGCACCAAACCTAACCTCTTCACACAATCCACAGAAATGAACGAGTGGGTAGCACCCGTATCAATCATAGCAGACAAAGGAACATTATTGATGAAACAAGTACCTTGGATAGAACGATCATCACTAGCAGCTTGAGTTCCCACCACCGCAAACACTTTACCACTGGTCTGAGGCACCTGAGACGGCTTCGGCTTCTCACAATGCATACTGATGTGGCCCTTCTCGCCACAGTTGTAACAGGTAGGCATAGCGACTCGGCAATAAGCCATCACATGGCCCGGCTTACCACACTTGAAGCACTTCTTCACTTCATGGAAACAATCATCAGTACGATGACCCATGCCATCGCACCGAAAACACTTCCCACCAGCAGACACTTTTCTTTCTCTGGGCTTCTTATCAGTAGCAGCCTTAAACTTCCCCTTATCAGTAGGAACACTGTAAAGAGTACCACCAAACCTTTGCTTACCCTTACGATCATTTCCAGCCTTGTAATGCGCGATCCTCGCCTGGTTATCATTATCATAAATCCTGCTTCTGCTTATCAGCTCAGGATAATCTCTGATCTTCTGACAAGCTATTCCCATCTTCACTTCCGGACGCATCCCATTCTCAAACTTCAAACACTTGGAGGTCATCGCTCCATCAGTATTGTAATGGGGACAATATTGCACTAGCTCTTCAAACTTAGCCACATACTCGGCCACCGTCATATTTCCCTGCTTCAGTTCCAGAAACTCGATTTCCTTAGCACTCCTGATATCCTCTGGAAAATACTTCTCTAGAAAACCAGTGCGAACAACATCCCAAGTAATTGGAGTTCCTGCAGTCTCCAACCTCTGGCGACTGTTGTCCCACGAAGCTTCAGCTTCTCCCTCTAACATGTGAGTACCGAACCTTACCTTCTGCTCATCACTGCAACCCATCATTCTGAAAATCTTTTCAATCGCCTTAACCCACTTCTGCGCCGCTTCAGGGTCCAAAATTCCTCCTTGAAACGTTGGCGGCTTGTTACTCTGAAACTGCGCCAAATCCATGAATTGCGCTCCCGCAGCGTGGTTCTGATTAGTAACCACCTGCGTCATCGCTTGCATAACTGCAACCAACACAACATCATTCCTCCCTACCATACTGCTCAACAACAACAACACAGGGTCGAAAGACACACAACCTCTATCCTAAGGGCATACTCAAAACACTACACTGGCCGGACAGACCGACCTGCTCTGATACCAGCTTGTAACACCCCGTTCCCCAAAATGAAATAAATGAAATTGAAATAAACAATTATCAGAGTTTCACACTACAAAACGGGATGTCACAGAAAAAAACTCAACACGGAACCATTTTCATTAAATGATTTTCAACAAAATAACACAGCAAAAATTTTTCATCATATATATACATATCATCATATACATGTCATATACATCAACCTCGGCCAACTGCCCAAAATACACCAGACATATATATATTCACTAAAAGAACTCATCAAAACATGATACGCCACAGAGGCACACAAAATCATCAGATAAACAAACAACTCCCCAAAGCCCCGGTGTTACGTATCAGAGCAATCCCTACGACACGCCACAAACCAAGCTAGCTACACACCTGGATTATCTGTACTTCCGAGGAAGCACAGACCACAACAAAAGCAAAGGGGTGAGAAATCACGATCAAAATATAACGGTAATAATTTACATGAATAAAAGGCAGTAAATCACACAATTATCATTCACATACATTGACCCGGACCTACTGTCCCACACCAACATAAAATATAAGCAATACAACACATGCAACTCAACCCATGATATGCGGTACCGACTCAACAACAACACCGATGGGCACCTGGCCATCAACCTTACCGAAGGAACACATTATCATCACCGATGGACACCAGGCCATCACCCTCCACACAGGAGCACAATATCACTACCGATGGGCACCAGGCCATCACCCTCCACACAGGAGCACATCAAAATAGGATAGATTACTTACGCTCCCCTGAGTCAGGATCTATCCCTCACAATCACCGATGGGCACCAGGCCATCGCCCTTCACACAGGAGCACATCAACACACCATGCTATGCATAACCCCAATGCACAACACACAACAACAGTTACACTAAGCGTACACAATTCCACTGATCACATTCATCACACGTCATCTACATATATATATATATATATATATATATATATATATATATATATATATATATATATATATATATATATATATATATATATATATATATATATATATATATATATATATATATATATATATATATATATATATATATATATATATATATATATATATATATATATATATATATATATATATATATATATATATATATATATATATATATATATATATATATATATATCACATGTGTAACAGCCCAAATTTCATTAAATAATTAATTATAGTAATTAATTGATTTAGTGGGGTTTTTATTAATGTTGGAATTAATTTTATTAATTGGTATGGATAGAAAATTAAGAAAGAATTGGAAAGGAAGGAAAATGAAGGAAATATATAAGAGAGAAAGAAAAGAAAAGAAAGATAGAAAAACATTTGGAAAGAAAGAGGAAAGAAGAAGAAAGGAGAGAAAGAGAAGAGAAGAAGAGGAAAAGTGGAAATCATCAAGAACCAACATCAAAGCTCCGATTAATCGAGGTAAGGGTGAGAAATGTTTCTATTTGATCATTGCATGATGTTATGTATGTTGGGTTGGGGTTTTGGTAGAGTTTCCATCACTTTCCAATTAGGGCAAATGTTGGATTAATCGGTAGATTAATGATTTAATCGGTTGGAAATGAGTAATAATGTCGTAGAATAGTCGAGTAACATGTATTGATGCTATTTGTACTGATTTGGGTGTTTGAGGATTGATTGATGATGGATTGATGAAGGAGAAGACAGGATGAAATTCTGTTCTGCGCAGGTTCGCTGGCTCTCGCCAGGCGAGCGAAGGCGAAGCTTCGCCAGGCGAAGCCTAGCGAATGCTGGCGAATAATTATAAGTTAAATCCCAGTGGACTTAGCTGGCGAGTTCTCCAAGCGAAGTTGGATAGCGAAGGTTCGCCCAGCGAAGGGGCTGGCGAATGGTGGCGAATGAAGTCAGTAGCTACTGACTTGGGCTCGCTGGGAAGTCTCGTCAGGCGAAGCCTAGCGAGTGTTCGCTGAGAGAGTTCGCCAGGCGAAGGCCAGGCGAAGGTTCGCTGCGAGGGTTCGCCAGGAGAATGAAGGCGAGTGTGATAGCATTTTTCCTTTGCTGTGTTGTTCATGTGGAGATGGTTTGGTTGCCTCTCATAGGTTAATACCTCTATGATATGATATAGATATGATCTATTGTGATTATGTGTGCTGTGGGTAGCCTACGGGCGTGAATCCTAGTTGATGTGCGATGCATATTAATTGTGATAAATAGAAATACATGTGGATACAATGATGAATGTATGTGTATTGTCTAATGAACTTGCAAATGCTTGATGTGTATACAATTATGTGATGAGTATGCATGAGAACATGGTGGATATGTGTGCATAACTTATAATTGTATGATTGGTATTGTGATGTGTATACCTTGTATGAGATGGCATGAGATAAAGAATAAACATACTATGAAAAATGTGTTGTGGATGCATATTGTTTATATGCGATTGTATGTTAAAATACATGAAGAATGCATGAGAGCATAATGATGGATATGCGTGCATTGCTTGCTAAATATGATGTTGTATTGAATTGTGAATATATATATGTGGATAATGCATGAGAACATATCGCGGATATGTGTGCATTGTGTGTTAATGTGGTGATATTATTGAATTATGAATACATCGATGAATGTTATGTGAATATGTTGTGTGTGCAATCATAATGTAATTCTTGAAGAGATGAATTATTTGAATGCATGAGATTAAGATGTCGGTCTTAAGTGCATTTGTTGTGACTGATTGTACATGCATCATTTAGTCAAGAGGCAATGTCTGTTAGTTTCGTGGAAACTAGTGGCTTGTCCCAAACCTAAAAGAGTGGGTTTGAAGGCTTAGAGGACGGGCCTTTGTGGTTATCGGTCTAGAAGAGTGGACCCGGTTTAATGTAAAAACCGAAAAAAGATAACGGGTTATCGGTCTAGAAGAGTGGACCCGGTTTAATGTAAAAACCGAAAAAAGATAACGAGAGTCGGTACCCGCATTGCATGAGTTGCATTGAGTTGTTGAGTCACATTGATATATGACATATGCATGAAGAGATGCTTATGTGTGAATGATGAGATTGTGGAAATTGTAAGTGTATGCATAATGTGGGAATGCTTTGTGAATATCCATGTTTGTCTATATATGTGTGGTAAATATATATGACTAAGAGAATGAAGTGTGTTGAGAAATGTGAATATGTGTTATATGACTACCTATATATATATAATCTTATGCTTTGATTATTATGGTTATATTTCTCACCCTTCTGCTGTTTTATAATGCTCTATGAGGCATTGAAGATTAGGATGCTGGAGTCCTTTTGTGAAGTTAGTCTTCATTCTTTTGAGTCGGCTGCTCTGATATGTAACACCGGGTAGTTAGACTAGTATAGTCATTCTTTTGTGATACATTGTGATGTATCAGCTGATGTGGTTTTGTAATCTAACTGATATGACGTATTAATCTGGATGACTTATGTGCATTTGAATTAATATTTTGGAACTGATTAAATGACGTTATCTTCCGCTTAAATTAAATGTTGAAATGTGATTTCTAAAACTACAAAAATGTTACATATTTTATGGAGCAAAATGTTAAAGAGTTTTGTTGGTGAAATTGTGGCATTCTTCTTTTATACCTTATTATAAAACCTTTATAATTTGTATGTGCTTAATTGTTTTATATGCATTTATTTGGGGTATAGAAGGGGGTGTTACAATAGTGGTATCAGAGCAGGTCGGTCCGTCCGGCTAAGTTGTTAGAGTGTTTTTCCCTGTGTGTTATTGATATGCGTGTGATGCATTATCAATATTGGTTGTTCTTACGTAGTTCTGTTGTTGGAATTAGTAAGATGGTTGCAGGGAGGAACGCCAAAGCGATTGCGGAGGCATTGACGAGATTGGCGGGGGCAATTGGGCAGAATCCTCTGGCCAATGTGAATGTGACGAATCATGCTGATGATGGATTCCGTGCTTTGGGGAATTCCAAAAGAATAACCCTCCGGTCTTCAAGGGAACTCATGAACCGGACAAGGCACAAATTTGGTTGAAAGCTGTGGAAAAGATTTTTCGAGTTATGAATTGCTCGGATGCACAGAAGGTGCAGTTTGGGACTCATATGCTCGAAGGAGAAGCTGAAGATTGGTGGGGTAATACTCGCCAAAGATTTGAGGAAGATGATGTTGTGATTACGTGGGATTTGTTTAGAGAAACCTTTCTGGAGAAGTATTTTCCAGAGGATGTGCGGGGGAAGAAAGAAATCGAATTTCTTGAGTTGAAGCAAGGTAATTCGACGGTTGCTGAGTATGCGGCGAAATTTGAGGAGTTGATCAAATTTTGTCCTCACTATAATACTGGTAATGCTGAGAGGTCTAAGTGCCTCAAGTTTGTGAACGGTTTGAGACCCGAGATTAGACAAGCTATTGGATATCAGGAAATCAGGCGGTTTTCTGAGTTGGTTAACAAGAGCAGAATTTATGACGAAGACAGTAGGGCTAGGTCCAGCCACTACAAGAGTCTAAGTGACAAGAAAGGAAAGGGACAATTCAGAGGAAAACCTTACGTAACTTCCTGCTGATAAGGGGAAACAAAAGGTTGGTTTTGGCAAGAGGCCAAGTGGGGGAGTTTCTACCCCGGTTAGGTGTTACAATTGTGGTGAAGCGGGGCATCATGCTCCGGAGTGCAAAAGTGTTGAACTAAAGTGTTTTAAGAGTGGCAAGCCAGGCCACAAGGCTCTAGAGTGTAGAAGTGGTGCGGGTGTTACTTGCTATAACTGTGGTGAGCAAGGGCACATCAGTACCAAATGTGATAAGCCGAAGAAGAATCAAGGGAGCGGGAAAGTGTTCGCTCTATCTGGATCTGAGACTGCTAGCGACGATCGATTGATCCGAGGTACGTGCTTCATTCATGGTACACCTTTAATAGCTATAATTGATACCGGAGCTACGCATTCTTTTATTTCTTTGGATTGTGTTAGAAGGTTAAATCTTGAGTTGTCTGTGATTGGTGGCAGTATGGTTATTGATACTCCTGCTATGGGTTCGGTAACTACACCGTATGTTTGCTTGAATTGCCCGTTGAGTATTTTCGGTAGAGATTTTGGGATCGATTTAGTGTGTCTTCATTTAGATCAACTGGATGTCATTCTTGGAATGAATTGGTTAAAATTCAATCGTGTTTATATTAACTGTTTTGACAAAACGGTTATTTTTCCCGATTCGGATGTTGAAAGGGATTTGTTTATGACGAGGAAACAAGTAAAGGAATCGGTGCAAGATGGGGCTAAGGTATTTATGCTTATGGCAACTTTGAGGACTAGTGAAAGTGAAGGGATTGATGCTTTGCCCATTGTTAGAGATTTTCCTGAAGTATTCCCTGAAGAGATAAAGGATTTACCGCCGGAGCGAGAAGTGGAGTTTTCGATAGATTTGATTCCTGGAACTAGTCTGATATCGATGGCTCCATATTGTATGTCGGCCTCGGAGTTAAAAGAGTTGAAGAGTCAACTTGAGGATTTGCTTGAAAAGAGGTTTATTCGTCCGAGCGTGTCACCGTGGGGTGCACCGGTGTTGTTGGTTAAGAAGAAAGAGGGTTCTATGAGGCTCTGTGTGGATTACAGACAGTTGAACAAGGTGACTATTAAGAATAAGTATCCACTTCCAAGGATTGATGATCTGATGGATCAGTTGGTTGGTGCAAGCGTGTTCAGCAAGATTGATTTGAGATCTGGGTATCATCAGATCCGTGTGAAAGCTGAGGATATTCAGAAGACGGCCTTTCGGACGAGGTATGGACACTATGAGTATTCCGTGATGCCATTTGGTGTGACTAATGCACCGGGTGTATTTATGGAGTACATGAATAGGATTTTCCATCCTTATTTGGATAAGTTTGTGGTGGTGTTTATCGACGACATCTTGGTTTATTCGAAGAGCGAAGGAGAGCATGTCGAGCATCTGAAGATTGTGTTATCTGTGCTGAGAGAGAAGCAGTTGTCCGTGAAGCTTTCTAAGTGTGAATTTTGGTTGAAGGAAGTTAGTTTCCTTGGTCATGTGATTTCTAGTAGTGGTATTGCGGTCGATCCATCGAAGGTTGAAGTGGTGTCGCAATGGGAGACTCCGAAGTCAGTTTTTGAGATCAGAAGTTTTCTTGGTTTAGCCGGTTATTATCGGAAGTTTATTGAAGGATTTGCTAAGTTATCATTGTCGTTGACACAGTTGACTAGGAAAGGTCAAGCCTTTGTTTGGGACGCCAAGTGTGAAGCGAGTTTTCAAGAACTTAAGCGAAGGTTGACGACAGCTCCTGTTTTGATTCTGCCAAATCCAGAAGAACCATTCTTTGTGTATTGTGATGCTTCTTTGATGGGTTTAGGAGGTGTGTTGATGCAGAATAATCAAGTTGTAGCTTATGCTTCGAGGCAACTCAAAGTGCATGAGAAGAATTATCCGACGCATGACTTAGAGTTGGCCGCCGTTGTGTTCGTGTTGAAACTCTGGAGGCATTATTTATTTGGCGCAAGATTTGAAGTGTTTAGTGACCACAAGAGTTTGAGATATCTTTTTGATCAAAAGGAGTTGAATGCGAGACAAAGAAGATGGCTTGAACTTTTGAAGGATTATGATTTTGGCTTGAGTTACCATCCGGGTAAAGCGAATGTAGTAGCGGATGCATTGAGTCGGAAATCATTGTATATGTCGGCGTTGATGGTGAAAGAGTTAGAATTGGTCGAGCAATTTCGAGATTTGAGTTTGGTATGTGAGAGGACTTCTTTTGGATTTAAGTTGGGTATGTTAAAGCTTACGAGTGGTATTTTGGACGAAATTCGAGAAGGACAGAAATCGGATTTGAGCTTAGTTGATCGGTTGACTTTAATCAACCAAGGCCAAGGTGGTGATTTTCGGATTGATGAGAATGGTATTATGAGACGTCGGGATCGAGTTTGTGTTCCGAACATGGTTGAGCTTAAGAAGAGCATCCTTGAGGAAGGACATCGTAGCGGATTGAGTATTCATCCGGGTGCTACTAAGATGTATCAGGATTTGAGGAAAGTATTTTGGTGGCCTAGTATGAAGAAGGATATCGCGGAATTTGTATATTCTTGTTTGACTTGCCAGAAGTCAAAGATTGAGCATCAGAAGCCATCGGGTTTGATGAAGCCGTTGTTTATTCCTGAGTGGAAATGGGATAGTATCTCCATGGATTTTGTATCGGGTTTGCCGAGGACGCCGAGTAATTTTGAGGCTATTTGGGTTATCGTGGATAGGTTGACTAAATCTGCTCACTTTTATCCCTATGCGTATGGATTACCCTTTGGAGAAGTTGGCTAAGTTGTATATTGAGAGGATTGTGTGCCTGCATGGTATTCCGTTAAGTATTGTTTCGGATAGAGATCCGCGGTTTACTTCGAGATTTTGGGAGAGCCTGCAGAGTGCTTTGGGTACTAAGTTGCGTTTGAGTTCAGCGTATCATCCTCAGACAGATGGTCAGACGGAGAGGACGATTTAGTCGCTTGAAGATCTTTTGAGAGCTTGTGTATTGGAAAAAGGAGGAGCTTGGGATAGCTACTTGCCTTTGATTGAGTTTACCTACAACAACAGTTTCCATTCGAGTATTGGTATGGCACCATTTGAGGCGTTGTATGGTAGGCGGTGTAGGACACCATTGTGTTGGTTCGAGTCCGGAGAGAGTTCTGTTGTTGGACCCGAGTTAGTTCAACAGACTACTGATAAGATCAAGATGATTCAAGAGAAGATGAGAATTACTCAGAGTCGTCAGAAGAGTTATTATGACAAGAGGAGGAAGGCACTTGAATTTCAAGAGGGAGATCATGTGTTTCTTCGAGTCACTCCAATGACAGGTGTTGGTAGAGCGCTGAAGTCGCGCAAGTTGTCACCGCGTTTCATTGGTCCTTATTAAATTTTGCAGAGGATAGGAGAAGTGGCCTATCGTGTGGCTTTACCACCGTCGCTTGCTAATCTTCATGACGTATTCCATATATCTCAGTTGAGGAAATACATTGCGGATCTGTCTCATGTAGTCCAAATAGATGATGTGCAGGTGAGAGATAACCTGACTGTTGAGACATCACCTATGCGGATTGAGGATCGGAAATTAAAGCAGCTTCGAGGTAAAGAGATTGCTTTGGTGAAGGTCGCTTGGGGAGGACCGGCTGGTGGAAATGTTACTTGGGAGCTTGAGAGTCGGATGAAAGAGTCTTATCCAGAGCTGTTTGAATCAGGTAACATTTTCGAGGACGAAAATTCCTAAAGTGGGGGAGGGTTGTAACAGCCCAAATTTCATTAAATAATTAATTATAGTAATTAATTGATTTAGTGGGTTTTTTATTAATGTTGGAATTAATTTTATTAATTGGTATGGATAGAAAATTAAGAAAGAATTGGAGAGGAAGGAAAATGAAGGAAATATATAAGAGAGAAAGAAAAGAAAAGAAAGATAGAAAACATTTGGAAAGAAAGAGGAAAGAAGAAGAAAGGAGAGAAAGAGAAGAGAAGAAGAGGAAAAGTGGAAATCATCAAGAACCAACATCAAAGCTCCGATTAATCGAGGTAAGGGTGAGAAATGTTTCTATTTGATCATTGCATGATGTTATGTATGTTGGGTTGGGGTTTTGGTAGAGTTTCCATCACTTTCCAATTAGGGCAAATGTTGGATTAATCGGTAGATTGATGATTTAATCGGTTGGAAATGAGTAATAATGCCGTAGAATAGTCGAGTAACATGTATTGATGTTATTTGTACTGATTTGGGTGTTTGAGGATTGATTGATGATGGATTGATGAAGGAGAAGACAGGATGAAATTTTGTTCTGCGCAGGTTCGCTGGCTCTCGCCAGGCGAGCGAAGGCGAAGCTTCGCCAGGCGAAGCCTAGCGAATGCTGGCGAATAATTATAAGTTAAATCCCAGTGGACTTCGCTGGCGAGTTCGCCAAGCAAAGTTGGATAGCGAAGGTTCGCCCAGCGAAGGGGATGGCGAATGGTGGCGAATGAAGTCAGTAGCTACTGACTTGAGCTCGTTGGGAAGTCTCGCCAGGCGAAGCCTAGCGAGTGTTCGCTGAGAGAGTTCGCCAGGCGAAGGCCAGGCGAAGGTTCGCTGCGAGCGTTCGCCAGGCGAATGAAGGCGAGTGTGATAGCATTTTTCCTTTGCTGTGTTGTTCATGTGGAGATGGTTTGGTTGCCTCTCATAGGTTAATACCTCTATGATATGATATAGATATGATCTATTGTGATGATGTGTGCTGTGGGTAGCCTACGAGCGTGAATCCTAGTTGATGTTCGATGCGTATTAATTGTGATAAATAGAAATACATGTGGATACAATGATGAATGTATGTGTATTGTCTAATGAACTTGCAAATGCTTGATGTGTATACAATTATGTGATGAGTATGCATGAGAACATGGTGGATATGTGTGCATAACTTATAATTGTATGATTGGTATTGTGATGTGTATACCTTGTATGAGATGGCATGAGATAAAGAATAAACATACTATGAAAAATGTGTTGTGGATGCATATTGTTTATATGCGATTGTATGTTAAAATACATGAAGAATGCATGAGAGCATAATGATGGATATGCGTGCATTGCTTGCTAAATATGATGTTGTATTGAATTGTGAAAATATATATATGTGGATAATGCATGAGAACATATCGCGGATATGTGTGCATTGTGTGTTAATGTGGTGATATTATTGAATTATGAATACATCGATGAATGTTATGTGAATATGTTGTGTGTGCAATCATAATGTAATTCTTGAAGAGATGAATTATTTGAATGCATGAGATTAAGATGTCGGTCTTAAGTGCATTTGTTGTGACTGATTGTACATGCATCATTTAGTCAAGAGGCAATGTCTGTTAGTTTCGTGGAAACTAGTGGCTTGTCCCAAACCTAGAAGAGTGGGTTTGAAGGCTTAGAGGACGGGCCTTTGTGGTTATCGGTCTAGAAGAGTGGACCCGGTTTAATGTAAAAACCGAAAAAAGATAACGGGTTATCGGTCTAGAAGAGTGGACCCGGTTTAATGTAAAAACCGAAAAAAGATAACGAGAGTCGGTACCGCATTGCATGAGTTGCATTGAGTTGTTGAGTCACATTGATATATGACATATGCATGAAGAGATGCTTATGTGTGAATGATGAGATTGTGGAAATCGTAAGTGTATGCATAATGTGGGAATGCTTTGTGAATATCCATGTTTGTCTATATATGTGTGGTAAATATATATGACTAAGAGAATGAAGTGTGGTGAGAAATGTGAATATGTGTTATATGACTACCTATATATATATAATCTTATGCTTTGATTATTATGGTTATATTTCTCACCCTTCTGCTGTTTTATAATGCTTTATGAGGCATTGCAGATTAGGATGCTGGAGTCCTTTTGTGAAGTTAGTCTTCATTCTTTTGAGTCGGCTGCTCTGATATGTAACACCGGGTAGTTAGACTAGTATAGTCATTCTTTTGTGATACATTGCGATGTATCAGCTGATGTGGTTTTGTAATCTAACTGATATGATGTATTAATCTGGATGACTTATGTGCATTTGAATTAATATTTTGGAACTGATTAAATGACGTTATCTTCCGCTTAAATTAAATGTTGAAATGAGATTTCTAAAACTACGAAAATGTTACATATTTTATGGAGCAAAATGTTAAAGAGTTTTGTTGGTGAAATTGTGGCATTCTTCTTTTATACCTTATTATAAAACCTTTTTACTCTGATAATTTGTATGTGCTTAATTGTTTTATATGCATTTATTTGGGGTATAGAAAGGGGTGTTACAACACGTCACCCCATTCATACGCATTCACACGCACCGAATTCAATCATTCAAATTAAATAACATCAAGGAAATCATATTCCACACCACACATATACCCTCCACAGCTCACCAACAATCACACACTCAACCATGATCGATAAGGGTCCAACAAACACGAGAAAATCGAACAGCACAACTTAAAAACACAACATTCTGTCACGCTCGCTGGCACATTCGTCTGGCGAAGCCCCACAGCGAATGCTCGCTGAAGCTCTCTCGGCGAAACCTTTGGAGAAGCCAGAAAGAGGCTACTAGCAGCACTCGCTGCTCAGTTCGCCTGGCGAAGGCTCGCCCCCTCATTCGCCCACCGAATACCTGCGATTTCAAAAAAATAATACCACTGCTCAGAGTCAGCAAACGCTCCGAACTCAGCCGATTCTATTCCAAACCAAAACCCATCATACCAGACCATTATTCTACAGCCTAACTACGACATCTATCCCTAATTAAACCCGATTAAATTTCAGCTCTACATGCTTACTCAGTTTCGGCATAAACTTCGAACTACCCGGAAACCCTCAAATCAATCAAACATCTACATGCAATGGATGAATCATCTCAGCAGAAATCAAAATCACAACAACATATCAATAAAATTCACCGCAACCTAGTGGGGTTAAGGGAAATCCCCTTCTACCTATTACTCATGTATTATCGAAATTTAACTGATTCTCCCCCCCTTACCTCAAATGCAGCTCTGATCGAAGAAACTTCAAGAATTCCACAACCAAGTTCCTCTTGCTTCTTCCTCCAACCAGCTCTTTCTTTGCTCGCTCAAGCGTGTTCTTCTTGATGGTTCTTCCTCTTCTTCCCTTCTACCGTGCTTCTCTTCTCATGCGTGCTCTTTCTCTCTATTTCTTTTCCAATTTCCACAATTGCCCCTAATACCCCAAAAATCCTCTTTTTAATTCCAATAATTCCAATAATAATATTTCCTCATTTCTTAATTCCAAAAATTAATATTAAAACCTCATAATATCAATAATAATAATAATAATAATAATAATAATATCAATATTAATATTAATTATTAATTATTATCATTATCGATTATATAATATTAATACTATGCTCCTTATTCCCTCAACAACTTTCCACACGAGGCATGCCGATAATAAAATAACACGGGAAAACTTAAATAATTAAAATGGGCGTTACAACTGTCATCATTGGTCTCCACCTTGTTGGAAAGCTTCTGATGATCTGCTTGACATGGTCAGAAGTGGAGTAACCTTTATCCAGAACCTTCAACCCAGCAGTTAGGATCTGAAATCTTGAGAACATAGTTTCCACAGATTCAGACTCCTCCATCTTGAAGGCTTCGTATTTCTGGATGAGCGCCAGAGCCTTGGTCTCCTTTACTTGGGAGTTTCCTTCATGAGTCATCTTCAAAGATTCAAACATATCAAATGATGTTTCTCTGTTTGTGATCTTCTCATACTCAGTATGAGATATATCATTTAATAGAATGGTTCTTGCTTTATGATGATTCCTGAATTCTTTCTTCTGAGCTTTATTCATTGACTTTCTGTCAATCTTTTTGCCATCCCCATCAGTGGGGTGAACATAACCATCAATGACCAAATCCCAAAGGTCAGCATCATAGCCTAGAAAGAAACTTTCTATTCTATCTTTCCAGTAATCAAACTTCTCACCATCAAACACGGGAGGTTTGGTGCTGATTCTATCCCTATATTCATATTTGTTGTTGGAAGTTGAAGTTGAAGCTTCAGCCATAATATCAAAGATAATAATCAAACCAGAGTTTTTCCCAACTGGATCTCTCTTTCACTGTTAAGTGATAGCACTACAGAGCCGGAGCTCTGATACCAACTGAAGGTGAGAAAAACACTTAGAAAGGGGGGGGGGTTGAATAAGGGTTTTTAAAACAAATTGGAAGATAGAAAATAACAAGGTATTTTTATCGTGGTTCGTTTGAACTCAAACTACTCCAGTTCACCCTACCAATGTGATTTGCCTTTCTCAACAAGGACTTAATCCACTAAATCAAACTGATTACAGTGTTAACCACTAAGACCAACAGTCTTAGTCTTCTCAAGAAATTCTGACCACGACTTGGTCTTCTTAAGGAATTCTTTTTACAAAAGATTTAAACTAACAATTTGTGTTTAAGGTTTTGCTTCTAACAAGCTATATCACAACAATGATGTTTACACAAGATTAAGAACGAATATGAAAACTGTTAAGCTTGAAGAATATTCGAATGATAGCTTGTGAGTTGTTTTTCTTTCAAATGATTCGTCAACGTTGGAGAGATGCTGAAGCTTGTTTAAATACTACTTCAAGTCATTATCTCAAAGACTGTGTATTGATGTATGTTTTGCTGCCTCTGTTGCCTTTTTGTCTTCTATTGACTTTTCCTTTCTAGGAAGAGGAATGTTTAGATATGTGCTTTGTGTCTGAATTCTTGTGTCATGCATAAATGAGGAATAGTGTCGTTGGAGAAGACGTTGGGATTAGCAACGAATCTTTTCTTTGAGCTGGCATCTTTTCAAATGAATAAATATATCCTTCAATTAATACTAACATCAAATCCTCTGATGTAGTTCCTTGTTCTTCATATCAGAGTCTTGCAGCAATAATGCTTACGCGTGAATGTTACAATCAGTGCATAGTTGAATATCAGAGCCTCTGTACTTGCAGCGTGAAGTACTTCCAGAGTCTTCTGAAACAATGTTGTATGCTCTTTACTCAAATTCTTCTTAGTTTCACTCAGAATCATCTGTAGCAGATCAAAGTCTCTTCAGGCAGCGCTCAGAGTCTTCTGAAATTTTGTTTCTGACGCTCAAAGTCTTAACGTTCTTTTCAGTTGCAGATGTAATTTTTGCTTCCAGATGAATATATAATTTAAGATCTGAAACAAAATTACTTAAAGACAATTAGAGTATATATTTCCTTTATACAAAATTTCATTTATGTTATCATCAAAACAATGAGATATATTAAACATCAATCTGTGTTCTAACATTAAGTATGTTCTCGATACGCTCCCCAACTACTATAAAGTCAGAAAAGTTTTATGCCCCATTGCCAATCATCTTATCCAAGTATGGACCTTACAAAGTACCCATGAACAGGTCAACCAATTCTCTGTCTAGAAGTGGTGGTTGAACGCAAGTAGCTAATTCTCTCTATCTTTGAGCATACCCTCTGAAGGATTCATTGTCTGTTTGAAATAAGTCTTATAACTGCATGCGGCTGAGAGTCATGTCAAGATTGTAATTGTGTTGCTTCATAAAAGGGTTTGCTAGGTCTGACCATGATCGGATGCAACCGCTCTCTAACCGTATGTACCAATTCAGTGATGCCCCACTCAGACTATCCTAGAAACAATGAATCATAAGCTTGTCGTTATGGACATACGAGGTCATCTTCTGCAAAACATCACCAAATGCTGCTTCAGACAACTATCTCCTTTGTACTTCTCAAAATTATGTGTCTTAAACTTTGGAGGCATCACAAGGCCTGACACCAAACACATGCTTGAAGCATTCAGATTAAGAGTATCACGACCTTGTAAGGCATCAAGTTTCTCTTCCAATAAATGATATCTTCTCATAAACTCAACAGTTTATGGGTATTTAGGTTTCATCTTTGGAACTACCCCTTGGGAGTCTGGCATAGAGAATGTGAAACTCTGATAGTCTGTAGCACTGAGAGAAGAGGAATATCCATCTCAGACAACGATACACTCTTGTATAACTAGATCCTTAACAAAAATTCATACACGTTGAGCTTGAGCAACATTGTTCACTGGAGGTGGAATAATATCCTAGAAATTAGAACCCTCTGAATATTGGATTCTCCCCTCGTCATGGCTTTCATAGCTTCCATGAGTTGATTCAACTGGTTCTTCATTAATTGAAAATCTGCCCTTGTAGCAACCTTATTCTTCTCTCCTAAACTCATTATTCTTCCAAAAGCTGACTCAAGTCTAATATTAGTGTCGAGAAATCAACTACGGGTTGGACAAAATACGGATGAGCTCACTGTTTCTAGTTGAGGAAAGATATGCACAAATGCTTATGCAATACAAAATGTTATGGATGCAACATATATAGGATCAAAGCTTCCACAAAGCTCTGAATAAATGATGTGTTGTTGACTGAATAAGCTCACAAGTCTGCTCTGAAGAGAATACCAGAATACACGAATAATCAAAATACCACCCTGATAAGTTCACACCAATAAGAAAACCAGAAAACCGACTTGGTTAAAAGTCAAGGTTTCCTGCAAAAACCCATCCCCTCTCGCATGTGGGTTCTAGTCTTGGATAACATGGCAATCCTAGCAAGTTATCAGTATCACAGACTCTCAGTTCGAGAAACGATGATACATTCACTATTTTTGGTTTGGCATCATAGTCAATCAAGGAGGTCTCAATTAACTTCCCAATGAATGGTCTCTAGAGTTGTTAGCTTTATAATTCAACATCCCCTACTCTACCTAAGATGCACGGGATAAGGTGTCTTCAAAGAAACGCTCATCTGGACGTGAATTTCGTGCAAACTCTTGCGTGTCAAGATGCCACACAAGTTCATAGTACTCTCCACACTAATCCTATGTGTATACTCAAGCCTGAGTATTGGGCTTATCTCTCATGGAACAATCCACCTAACTACACAGCAACAACAATATAATAGGATAACAATGATAAAGTGCAAAATGTAAAAATGTAAATGCAATAATATAAAACAGTAAAGTACAAATACAACATAGGTATGCGTAAAAATAAACACCCAAAGACATAAAACAGACATGTGCTAGGATTGACTTGCATAGGAAACTAGGTCCCCCAACAGAGTCGCAAGCTGTCGCAACTGCGAAAAACAACCGACGGAAATAAACAGAAAAGTCGCCACCGAACGTTATTTATCCCAAAGGAGGGAAAGGATACAATCAAAGAAAACCTAAGAGAAAGGAGAAGACAAGGTTATCGCCACCAAATCTTAGGTTCAGGAGTCGGTTACGCAAGGGGAAGGTATTAACACCCCCTCACGTCCATTTGTTGTACCCCAAAATTTGACCAACCGTTTCTAGCAATTTGGCTTATGTTTCGTTTCATTTGCATTTGCATTTGCATACCGCATAATGTGCATTTTTTCAATCATATTGATTTTATCGAGATTACAGCTCTTTTCTCGCATTTCAGGTGATTCAAACCAGTTCGAATAAAGAGGTTTATTGTGGAATTTGTGCTCTTCCCGGTGATTCAGTTTGCACTGTTATTTTTGAGGATATTTCGGTGTTCGTCGTTGTTGCACCCCAAAATTTGACCAACTTTTCTTTACCTAGCTTGTGTTTCATTTCATTCACATTAGCATTATCATTTGCATTTCATTGACATGTATGCAGGAGATCAAGAGGTATGATTACCAATCAAGGGCTACACAAGACTTTGAAGCTAGCTAAGAAGGTTATTCAAGTGTTCAAGGGTTGATATCCTTTTCAGAGAAGTTAAAAGATCATCAGAGAGAGTGATTGAAACCAAGAGTGTGTGTCTCCTAACTTGGGAGTTGTGGAAATCCATCAGATGATTCTGAAGCCATGAAGTAGAATTGAGGTCTTGAGAGAGCTCATGATAAGTGTTGAAGATCACTTTGAGGTCTAGACAGGTCATTGTGCAAGATTAAGGAGTCTCAGCCATGAGTGGTGCAATTAGGGTTTGACTGGGTCAACCCTAAGTCAATTGATGATTTGAGAAGGTTGAGACTTAATTCAAGAGCCATGTGACCATGGATGGATACATTGAGATTTTATAAGGATGATTTCAAGTTTAAATCATCATGATTGAAGAGTTTGAGAAATTTCATGCTAGGGTTTCTAAGGCTTGACAGTGTAAAATCCCCTAGTTTGACCCCTATCTTCAAGGCAATTTAGCTCAAGATGTGATTGTCATCTCTTCCATCCAATTGAGCCAATCTCAGCTTGTCAAACTAATTCTATCTGATATATGGAGTATGTGTAGCATGTTAGATCAGAAGTTATGCATAGAAGTATCACAAAATTAAAGATTGAAGTTTCATTGCCAAAGTTGTCAAAATTGACTTTTCCAAGCATGAGGTGTAAAGGCCAATTCTGAACCAGCCACTCTACAAAGCTTCTAGCCTGCATTTGCATCAGAAAACCATCAATTAACTTGCCCTTTGGGAGAAATAATTTCCAAGGAATCCAACAAGTGGGATGGTGGATCAAAAATATCATGGTGAAGTTATGTCTCTAGCAAGCACCACAATCTCTTTTCCTATAAAAGGAGGTCTCATTCACCTCATTCCAAACACAATTCATCTGATAAAAATCATAGAGAACCTCTGTCATCACAATTCCCTCATCTTGCTTCAATTTCTCAAAAAAATCACAAAGTTCACAAAAACACTCAAAATGGCCTTGAAGTGAAATCTGCCCAAATTCATTTCTATCCTTTCCAACACCTCAACCACCCTCCACACAACTTCTAAATAACATATAGAAGGTGTGTAATCCATTTAACCTCCAAGAAACCTCAAAAATCAAAAATTCAACTTCCTTCCCACCATACTTTGACCAAATCCACAAAACTTGCCAAAACTCATTCCACATAGTATCTTGGCATTCTAATCTCTCTAACACTTCACCAACAACATTCCTCAACTGTCCAAGCTGCTGGGAACCATCAACAACTCTATTTTCTTCCATTGGCATCATAAGTGTATTTTGATCAAAAGTGGAAATTAAAGGCAAGAAGGACATTCAAAGCAATCTCAGGTTTTCTAGGAGTATTTTAGATTGCTCAAGTTCATTACCACAGGTATGTAGTATCTAGACTATTTCCTTTTCATCACCATGACATGGAACTCATTTTGCTCATTGTTGCCTATGCTTTGGTTTATGATTACAATGTAGTGTTTTGATGTGGATACTATTGCTTGTGATCAATGTGCCTAAGAACTATAATGCAAGATACTTGATTCTTGATGTATGAACCTAACCTGTTTTGGAGGCTAAACCACTATGGTAAGGAATTGTGTTTCATTTTGGTTCATCAAACTGTCTGCATATAGGTAGCAGCTTGTTGACATTCTGTTTGGTGTGTATATATGCTACATCATTCTGTTAGCATTTTGTTGGTGTGTAAATATTGTTACTTTGCATCTCTTCACATGAAATCAAATGACCTCTGCCAAGTATCAGTGGTTGGTAGCATTAACAAACCTGTTTGACTAAACCATAGCAGTCTGAACACACTTGTACCTCACAGACTGCTTTGAGGTTTCCCTTTTGTGTAGGCATCTTTGTTCATGCATATATGATGTGTACATATGTTCAACCTGCTTTGATGTTAGAGTGTTCTGTTACTGATTTCCTTATTTTCTTAATTTAAAAAGAAACTGTTTGGAAGGTGATTTAGTTTAGGTTTTAGTTTTGAGAATGATCATGATGAGGTGTTATTTCTAACTGGAGTAGTACCATTACACTGCTATGTTTAGTTTTGCACCCTGGATGAATATGTGTCCATTTTAGTGCTAGAGATTTAGGCTAGTATGATGCTTGGGAAATGTCCTAAGGAATAGACTGACTTTGCAGACAGTCTGTTAATATGAGGAGAGGGTGGTCTGAGTTTAAAAGGCAGGATGGTTTTTCTTGAATTTGTAAATAGTATTAGGCTATGTCAGTTGGTGGTTTGACTGTTATCCAATCTATTTTCCAGTTTGCCTGCACTTTGGACTCAGAGAACTTGGACATACCCTGTTAGCAACTAGCTTTGACATTCACCATTTGATTTTTGCTTCTAAACTTTTGGTAGCGAGCTCTGTAAATGTTTAAATTGGATGATCATACTTGCTACTGCAGCATAGCCTTGTTTTTCAAACCATTCCATCATTGTTTTTTTGATTGTTGCAATTGTGCTGTTAAAAGAAATCCAGCAGTTTGAAAATTACTGTTAGCACAAATTGAGGCAGTTGGCTATGATTGCTCATTAGCTATTCCAAGAAAAAGAGAACATTTTCTTCACTTTGCTGTCACAGAGAAATGATTAGGGGTAGGGAGAACATTTTGATCTTTAGCTTTATGAATTGAACAATCTGTCAAAAGCAAACCAAACATTTTAAAACTTCATTTTTTTGCATAGAGCTTCAAAAGACTGTTTTTATCATTGGAACATGTTCTAAAATGCATTTAGGATATGCCTATATGATTACTTTGATTGGTTTGTACATAAAGCTCATATTCACATGTTGCCATAAAATGCTTCAAAATCATCAAGCAAGTCAAAATGACCTTTTCCATACCAACTCTTTTTTTTTTATCAAACTTGCATTGGAACATCTCATAAACATCATTTGAAATGTGCTAGCATCATCACTTTGCATTAAAAACACACGGTCATGAATCTCACTCTTCAAATGCTCATTTCTTCACAAAATGACACATCACATACCAGTTTTTTACCTCAGTTGTTTTGCATCAAAATTCATGTTCTAATACCTCATATTAGTGATTTGAAGCATGTTTGCATCATCATTTGGTTCATAAACAAACTGTCATGACCTATACCACTAAAAATGCATTTTCATCAAATTTTTGCACTTAGCATATCATTTCCATAAAACTGTGAGCATTCTGTTCAAAGTGTGCATCAAGCACTCTCTAAATGACATATAGGTACTGTGTGTGTAAATCATTTAACCAGAATTTGCATAAAGCTTGAAATTGCCTTTTTCATGCACCTTCGTTTTTGTAACAAAAGGCAATCAAAACAACATTTTTCAAAACAGATGGATTTGAGCTTTCTCATGTGCTTGATCTCACTCAATAGGACATAACTGACATGTATGAATGTTTGATTTGATCTCCTTGTGTGTTAGATACAAACTGTCATAGCATGTTCATCATTTTTTTTCAATATTGCACTTCATATGCCATACCATACCACAAACTGATCCGAGCCTTGTCCATTGCATGAAATCTCTCCATACCATCATTATAGTATGCTTGCATCTTTGGTTTAGTTTGAGATTGACTTGAAACAGCTGCACACTTCAATATGCATATTGCTCCTAAATCTTGCATTGAACTCATCATTTTCATGATCTGTTGATACTTAATATGTTTGAGGTTTCAGAATGTTTCTATATGACCTATGTGGTTTGTGTGCATGGTTAGTTGGAGTTAAGATGAATTAAAACAAGCTGCCCATGTGAAAATGCATTTTTTACTCAAAATCACAAAGGCTATTGGGTTCTACAGTAGGATGAGAATTTTGGAAAACTAAGATCACCATTAGATTCCTTGTCTGATTCTATCCAAAATCCATATAAAGTTTTTGAAAAATGTTAAGCGGTTAGGAAGTTATGGCGTAAAACGTAAATGCTTTGTTTATGTTTTTGCCCAGCCATAGTTCAATGTTACCCTTATTAATTATTAGGGGTGGCTTCATCAATGGATGTATAGCCACCCCAGTGGTATGACCATGCGCCTTGTACCCTCTTGACCTGAGTTCGACCCCTGAGGAGGGCAACTCTTTTATCCAATTTTGTGATTTTTTATGCAAAATTCGAAAATTCGTATCTCACTCGTTTTTCATCGTTTTCCGTCCGTTCTTTTTTCGTTGTGTTCATATTTATGTCTACTTTCATTCTGTATTTTTATTTTTCATGTTTGCATGTTTTATCAGTTATTTTAACTATGTGTAAGTTAGGCGCATTTCGCGATCGTTCGTATAGTTGCAGATGAATTTTCAAGTGGTTCCACTTGGTTTTATTTGTGACATTTGTTTGTAATCATGTCCATACATGTTAGTTAACATGCTAGGATTTTATTTCAAGATGTAACTGTGTTTATCTCATCTCATCTGTTGACTGTATGTAAACGCAATCTGTCGTTACAGTTCTCGTATTTTCATCTGTGTTTAGTCAATGTACTTCCATCCTTATCATCTCATACACTTGTTACCATGAAAATATTTTGCTATGTTATTGCTCTTCCCTTTTATGTTTCCCCAAGTGATGAGGCTTGTTAGCTTTCATCCGTTTATTTCCCCAATTTCCCTCCAAAGGAAGGTCTGTCCACTTGACCCTCGATGTCATGGATAACTTATTCAATCACGCCCTTGACTTTGTTAAGTCATTTTCACCTTAGATTAGAAGCCTTAGACTTTGCTTAAGTATAAAAGACCCACCCGTACTAGGAGTGTTCTTTAACTAGAACCCTAGGAAAGAGTTCGTCAACTCTGTGTAAGAATCATCGTCATGATTTCTTACTTCGCCCTTCTACAAATTAGATTAGGGAGTTTTGTCAAACTCCACACAAACATTGTCATGTTTGTTCCCCATATGAACCTTGATCGTCATCAAGTGTTCTTTTCCCTTGTGAGGTGAACTATGATTGCTCTGATTCTATCCTAGTCAGGATACGTAGGCAAAAGGTGTGATGCCTTTGCGAGCAAACTTAGAAAACCATTTAGGCCTTTGTGTTTATCTTTATCCTAAACCACAGTACATATTTCACACTTAGCAATCAATCAAACAAAAGGTTCCTGTAGAGTACTACAGATATTTAGGGTGCTAATACCTTCCCTAGATATAACTAACCCCCGATCCCCGAATCTCTTAAGCGTTGTTTACATCGCGAAAAAGGTTTTTCTTTCTTGAGACCTTTCCTTTAGATAAATTAAAGATCGGTTGTAAAAGAAATAAGATTCAAGTTAATTAATAGCTTGCTATCCAATTTTCACCGCAACAGGTGAGTTTCAATGTTATTGATTAGCATGGTTAGATTTAGTGGGAAAAATGGAGTGGATTAGTGTTTTTTAATTTTGATTTTGATGGAGTATTGATGAAGTACGATTTGGGGAAGATGTAGTTGAAGCTCTGAACTTCCATTGCTTCTTTCCCTCCAACATTCAAAAGGAAGAAGATGACTAGGATATCCATTGGATTGGGCTGTGGACTTTGACCTGGGAAGGATCCAACGGCCAGGAATTGATTTCACTTTGTGAAGGAGGATGAGCACTTGAAACGATGTGTTTCATTTAAATGTTGGTTTTGGGCTTAAGTCACGCATTGATATCAACACCCCACTTTTGGCCCAGTCTGAATAATGAATTGAATTTTGTTGCTATTCACCAACCCACGCACCTATTAATTTCTCATGATTGCTATTCACACCACGCACCTATTAATTTCTCATGATTTTCTTTTATTTTTTCATTTCATTCATGGTTATTGAATAATCCATAAAAAAATTGAAAAAATGACTCAATTAATTCCATTCTTTTTTTCCATGGATTCATGATTGAATCTAGTTTTGTTTAGATAGAAAATATTAATATTTCATGAATGTTTGATTTTATTAGCATTTTTTACATTTTAATTGATATTAAAATGACCATGGTTGATGCTTGATTTTGTTGAATTTTGGTTTGATCATTTGATGATGATTTTTTCCTTGATTTTTTTTTGTGTAGCTAGCATAGATATGCATGTTCCCCCTAGATTTTTCTCACATTTTTGTGATGAATGTAGGTGGTATTTTTAAGTTGAAACTTTAGGAGCTCCATTTTTAGGGTTTATGGTTGATACCTTATGATTCAGGTTTTATATCTAGAACTTGGTGGATGATTCAACTTCTGACTGTTGTATGGTAGATTCATGATTGAATTAGGGTCCCTTAGGAATTTTTTGTAGGAATTTAAAATGTAGTTTACTATTTTTGTTTGATTTTAGTTTAGGTGCTAACTTTGGATGATTCTAATGCACTAATTTGACTAGATTAACCCCTTAAGTTCCTTTAGAGTAAGCTTGTGTTGTTTTTTACCCTTGGTTGAGGATGAAGGAAAGTTGAAGATGCAATGGATTGAATGAAGAAGCTTGGATGTGAAGATCTCCCCTTCTTTTGGTGTAGTGTTGATTAGCTGTTAAGA
Source organism: Lathyrus sativus (assembly GCA_963859935.3). NCBI lineage: Eukaryota > Viridiplantae > Streptophyta > Magnoliopsida > Fabales > Fabaceae > Lathyrus > Lathyrus sativus. Next base: position 187,670,284 of record OZ012738.1, on the reverse strand, counting down.
TTAGGGTTTGTAGGCAGAGCTTCTAGATAGATTCTCTTCCTTCAAAAACATGGAAGATGTTGATCACTTCCATTATTCCCTATGATGTAAGGTCCCCTTGTAAAGGCCTCATCCCTCCTTTGGTAGGATGTGTGGCTCTTTACAAGTTGGTAGAACCTTTGAGGGTCCCTTTCTCTGATGATAGGATGCTTAGTGGTGACCTTTGGTCTTCACTCTGCTACCAATCATCCAAACCTTGCTCTTGTCAGATGAATCTTTCTCCCTTGCTGAAGGATGGAGTTCCTTGCTTGAATAGATTGAGGGATAGGAGTTGATACTTCTTTGTGTTTGAAGATTACCCATTGAAGCTGAAGCTTGTAGATCAGGAAGAGCAAGTTGATACTTGTAAGGAAGAAAGAGCTGAAGCTTGAGGAAGAAGAAAGAATAAGTTGATACTTATGCTTGATGTATTGAAAGCTTGAAGAAGCAAGTTGATACTTTCTATTGAAGATGATAGCTTTGTAGAGTAGTTGCAGACTGAAGACTGTACTGCTGTCAGAGGATTGCTTTGCTGTAAAGCTGTGGAAGCTGTTGATTTGCTTTCTTTCCTGTCTGTTTGCTTTCTGTGCAACTGTATTGATGTGACTTGTTTGATTTGCTTGATGCATTATAATAAGTTCATGTTTAGATTGTGTTAAGCTAGGAGCATGATTTCACTAGAGGTTGAGTTGCTCCCTCTGCTTGTATTTTTACTGTATGGCTTTGCTTGCGGGTATTCGGTAGAGCCCTGCTCCCTTGCCTATGTGCTTTATGTTTGCTTGATAGCATTTTATTTCTTCTGTATGATTGCAGTTTATGTTTGCTTGATAGCATTTTATTTCTTCTGTATGATTGCAGTTATTCATACCTGGCTTGAGGTTGAGATGAGCTTGTGGAGGCTGATGCCCCACACACATTTCCTCCCTCACTTGCATTGCATGCATTTTACAGTCGTTTATTGTTCACTGTTTAAGCTGATGTTTTATCTGTTTATGTTTATCATTGACATGATCTCCTAGGAATCTCACTTCCTTTGATAAGGAAGTGATGATAGAACTTTAGGTTGAAACCTATGCATGATAACTTCTAGGAGTTCCCTGTTTCAAACCTCAACCATAGGATGAATCCTTGGCATGACAACATTAGGACTTGATAGTCTCCCCTTAGTTGAACCTGTTCGTTCTCTCTTCTCATCTCAAAACAAATTAAAATACAGCAATAAGGGTTAACTGATGTCGTACGTTACGAGCCTTAAGCTATCTGAGAAAGGGTTGTTGGAGAGTTTCTTTTCAACAGTCTGGATGTTTAGTATGGCACCCTTTGGGTGACATGCGACGCATTCACTCTCAGGTCATAGTCTCTAGTGCGATATTGGTTGCAAACATCCATAAAAAAACAGTTCTTCCGTAAAAGACAAAAAACGAACTTCAAACATTTTTTGCCCCGTGGGCCCATAATTCAAAAGGAAGCTTTTCTGAAGAAAAGAGTGTCGTTAACTCTCAGTTCTACCGCAAACGGTAACGCCTAAGTCTCCAAGGGTCGAGCTGCGTACATCCAACTGCTGGAACTGTTTGTTAACCCTACTCGATAAAACAGATGAATCTGACCCCCCGTAATTCGTATTATCCTGAACTACGTAAGCTCTGATCTCTCATGCCTGTTGAGAGTACGTAGGCACAATACTGACGTATTGGCGAGCCACCTTTCCCCATCACCCGTAGTTAGCCGAACTACGTTGACTCTGATTTCTCATTCTCTGATGAGAATACGTAGGCATAAAGCGCGATGCTTTGCCGAGTCATTTTCTTTTCTTTTCAAACCAGCCTTGATAGGTAGATAGTAAAACAAACCCTTCAGATAAACACCGCAAGCATGGATCCCATCGAGTACGATACTGCATGATTGCATTTTACATTGCTTTGCATACTCATTTGCATTTCATTAACGTGTGTCTGTGTTGCAGGTACCGTTTCCCCCGGTTCAGGTTTTCTCGCCTTCTATTGTGCTATTATGGGTTCTCTGAGGAAGACTGTGGCTTACAAGCTCCCCACTCCCGATGTTGTTCAGCTGACTGGTTTGATTGCTTTGGAAGATGATTCTGTGAGAGTTGAATGGGTTGCACGCCCTGCTGCAGTTCTACGATCCTCCTTTGAGATGCTTTACTTTCCAGGACTTTATTCTCGCACCCACACTAGAGGAGTATGTTGATTTGTTAGGTGTGCCTATCAAGAGTCAGATGCCCTTTGTTCATATGGATGCTGAGCCTGATCTGGCTGGTCTAGCTCCTTCAACTTCATCTGGATGCCTCCGAGTTGGTTTTGTCTAGGTGGAACAAGGTTCCCCGGTTTCTCCTTGCAGTTCTTAGTGGGAAAAGCTCAACAGTGCGCCAAGGACGGTTGTTGGATCGTGTTCAATGCTATTCTTGCTCTGTGCATATATGGCATCATTCTGTTACCCAATATGCCCGACTTTGTAGACTTCGACGCCTTTCACACCTTTGCATCAGGGAATCCAGTCCCTACCTTGATTGGAGATGTCTATCATTCCGTCCACTACAAAAACGAGAACAGAAGGGGTAAGAACGTCTCGTGCTGTGTGCCCCTGCTCTATAGATGGCTTGATAGTCACCTACCCAAGAAGGGTCCCTTTGCTTCGTCTGCAGCCACAGCTGAGTGGTCTGAGCGCTTGATGAGTCTGTCAGCGGAGGATATTGCCTGGTTTGATAGAGATAGGTTGGGTACCGAGATTATCTTCAGCTGCAGCGGGTTTCCGAATGTGCCTTTGATAGGCAGGAAGGGCTGTATCAACTATAATCCATCTCTGCTGGTCCGACAGTTTGCTTATGCTTTGAGAGCTCCGCCGAAGGATGAAGAGGTGCAGGAATCTCTGTACCTCACTGGTCTTCTAGAGGGGGATATGTTGTCTAAGTTTCAGCACGCTTGGAATGGTATCTATAAGCGGGGAAAACCATTGCTGGGGAAAAGTAATAGCCAAGCCTACGCTCCGTATGTCACTTGGATCAAAGCCAGAGCAGATATTATAGGGATGCCGTTTCCACCTGCCCAGCCAGGAAGCCCTCCAGTGATTGAAGAGCCTACCACCGTGCCTATTCAGCAGCATAATCAGGTGTTAGCTGAGAGAGATGAGCTGAAGAAGGCAAATGAAGAACTGGAGAAAGAATTGGCTCAACTCAAGAAGCGAGAGAAGCGAAGCCGTCCATTCCTTCAAGAGGAAAACAGAGCTGGTGAACCAGTTAGGGACGGATTTGACTAAGCATATGGCCGAGCATGAGCATTTGGGTCGGGACTTCAAAGCTGTCAATGACGTACTGGCTACTAAGAAGCAGCACTTGGATGAAGCGTACGGAGAATATCCAAGTTTAATCAGCATTGGAAGGCCACCCTAGCCAACGGCAAAGAACGGGAGGATAAGCTGAAGCAGCAGATCTCCAAATTGAAAGCCCAGGTGAAGGCTAGTGAGAAGAGGTTTGATGAAGAAACCGCTCGCAGGTATGCCGCTGAAGGCCTGCTAAACAAGGCTCTTGCTAACCTGAAGGAGCGCAAACTGACGTTTGAATCCAAGAAGCGGAAGTTAGAAAATTGTTTCGGCGAAGGAGCATGGGAAGACTCAGTTGAAGGTCTTCAATACACCATTATGTGGAGGGAGTTACTCGTCGAAGGGTTGCTCACTCGGTCTGATCATCCAAAAACGAGGGATCTGTTAGCAGAGTTTCAAGCCCGTGGCCGTGCTTGACTATATTTGTAATCCTTTTGTTTTGATCATTGTTGTATGCGGACCATCACCAGGCTTGTTGGTTGAGGTCTTGCTATTGATTCGGCTTGTACTCAATGATGTTGTGTACCACCTTGACGGGTTTTCTTTATATATATGAGATGTATTTCCATGACTGGACTCGGACTTCTTATTATCAGCACTGGCACTCAAGCACTAGGATCGGGGGAAATCTCCCTAACGCACAGACACACGTTTGCATTTGCATTGAAGCATTTGCATAACGAGCACTTTGTCGTTTTTCTAACCCTTTGTGTATGCAGGTTGTTCCAGGATTGATCAAAGGCCTATCCACCGCTATCCGGACCAAAGCAAATCGAGCTAGAGATATGGAGCAAGTGCAGACTGACGTTCAAGAACTCCGAGAGAGAATGGACCGCTTCATGGAGCTCATGCAAGTGGTTGCCAACGGCCAGGACCAGCTCAGAACATTGGTCCAGCCTCTGATCTCAAGGGTTGACAGCAATGGTGTACTCCATGGTGGGACTGTTCCAACCCCTCCACCTGTTGAAACTCCTCAGAATGGCATCCCCGTGACCGGGGGGAATGGCAGTGCCAACGGTAATGTGATCGCTAACATGGGACTCAATGGTAATACGACTGACGTCGGTAATGGGAATTTCGAAGCTAATGTCAATGTTGGGCTGGGCAACGGAAACACAGGTGTTGGAAATCTGTATGGGCCTCAGCCATGGTTAGAAGACCGTCAAGACGATGTGTTCTCGCAGAAAGGTGCTGAAGGAGAGCTGACTGCTGAAGCACGTCTAAGGTTTAAGGCACTCGAGGACAAGATGAGGAATTTCGAGAACCTGAACACTATGGGTGTTGACATGTCCAAGCTGGGACTGATTGCTGATTTCAAGGTGCCTCCCAAATTCAAGGTACCCGACTTTGAGAAGTACAAGGGCACCACTTGCCCTCGCGTCCATCTGAGATCATACTACCGGAAAATGTCCGCTCACTCCGAAGATGAGAAGCTGCTGATGCACTTCTTTCAGGATAGCTTGTCCGGGCCCTCCCTGGAATGGTACATGAGTCATGGAACCTACCAGCGTGCGCACGTGGAAGGAACTTGCTGAAGCATTCGTGCACCACTATCAGTATAATAGTGATCTGGCCCCAAACCGAGTCCAACTGCAGAATTTGTCGCAGAGGAACAACGAAGGGTTCAAAGAATACGCCCAGAGGTGGCGTGAAGTAGCAGCTAGGGTTCAGCCGCTGATGGTTGAACGAGAGCTTGTTGAAATGTTCATGGCCACCCTCCCAGGGGTTTATTACGAGAAATTGGTCAACAGTATGTCCGGAAGCTTCTCAGATCTCATTATCACGGGTGAGCACGTTGAAAATGGGATTAAACTGGGGAAAATTCAAGGTGATCTATCCTCAGCTGGAGGAGGAAAGAATCATTATGGTGGCAAAAGGCGGGAAGGAGAGACGAGTGCCGTGTCCAACACTCGAAGGAAAGGCAAAGGCCAGCACCAGCAGGTGGCCAGCATAACCATCCCCGCGGTCCAACAGCCACAGCAGCAGCAGCAACAGCAGCCGAATCAGCAAGGGTACAGAAAGTATCAGAACAGGGCACCTCTATCGAGTCGTCACCTTGAAACACCGCCTATGTCTTATGCTCAGCTGTTACAGACCCTGCTTCAGTTACAGCTAATCCAGAAGAGAACCCTGGCTCCCTTGACAGGGGCACCTCCGCCAGGTTATGATGCGAATGCGACTTGTGAGTTTCACTCAGGGGCACCGGGCCACACGATAGAAAATTGCAAAGCCTTCAAGCACAAGGTGCAAGACATGGTGGACGCTAAGATCATCAACTTCTCAAATAATGTGCCAAATGTCACGAAGAACCCTATGCCGAATCATAGGGGAGGTGGGGTGAATGTCATTATTGAAGACGAGAACTTGGATTTATTGACTAACGTCAAGGATCTAAAGACACCGCTTAGCTTCGTTAAAGCCAAGCTGATGAAAAAAGGTTTCTTCCTAGGCTGTGGAGAACTGTGTATTGGCTGTGCGACTAGTCCTAATGGATGTGAGCAGTTGATAGAAGGGATTCAGAGTCTGATGACTGAAGGAATCTTGCAGTTTAGCCGAAGGGCCGAATGTGGATCTGGAGAGGTAATGCTGAAGCAAGATGATAAGGTTGCCACCATCACCATCCCTCGCCGGATGATAACTATTTCTGCACCCAGGCTGCCCACGATTATCATCACCAAAGCTGGGACCATACCTTTCGAAAGCACCAATGCTGTCCCATGGCATTATGGGGCAGACGTCTACTGCAACGGACAGAAGTTGGAATTGGAACCATCAGGGTCATGTGTGGATAACCTAGTGGGAATTGGCGGAATCACTCGTAGCGGGAGAGTATTTGCTCCACCTGAGATCGTGGCGGACAAAGCGGACAAAGTTGATGTAACTGATAAAGGAAAGAGTAAAGTCACTGAGGAAATCCCTCGTGGGGTAGAGAAGGACTTACTCGTTAAGGACGCTGAAGATTTTATGAGGTTGATTAAGAAGAGTGACTACAAGATCGTGGATCACCTCCATCAAACACCCTCGAAAATTTCCATCCTGAATTTGTTGCTGTGTTTTGAGGCACATCGCAACGCGCTGCTGAAGGTGTTGAACGCCATGTATGTACCGCAGGAAATATCGGTCAACCAGTTGGAAGGGGCCGTAGCCCACGTGAATGCTGGAAACGGGTTAGGGTTCACTGACCTGGAGCTGACGCCGAAGGGAAGAAACCACAGTGCCCTGCACATCTCGATAGAGTGTAGAGGAACAATTATGTCTCACGTGTTGGTGGACACAGGGTCATCACTCAATGTTCTTCCGAAGAAAGCATTGATGAAGTTAGATACTCGAGGATTGATTTGCACACCCAGTGATCTGGTTGTGAAAGCGTTCAATGGAACCAAACGTCATGTTTTCGGGGAGGTGACGCTACCAATCCAAGTTGGGCCGGAAACTTTCGATGCAGTCTTCTATATTATAGACATCATGCCTGCCTACAGCTGTCTCTTAGGCCGGCCATGGATCCATTCTGCTGGCGTCGTGACCTCCACGTTGCACCAGAAGCTCAAGTATGCTGTTGGAGGAAGCATCGTAACTGTTTGTGGCGAGGAGGATATAATGGTGAGCCATTTCTCGTCCTTCAAGTATGTTGAGATGGATGGGGAAATCCACGAAACCCTATGTCAGGCGTTCGAAGCTGTTAAAGTCAAGAACGTGGCCCCTGTAATCACTGAGAAACCAGAGATGACTCTCTCGTCCTTCAAGGAAGCCCGGGCCGTTGTTCAAGCCGGATCTACCTCAGGCTGGGGGCAGATTCTAGAGATACCCAACAAGCAGGACAAGTTTGGGTTGGGATATTCTCCTGCGGCTGAAGCCTCCTCATCTCACAGTGCGTCGCGAGGTAAAGGGCCGATCCAGTTTACCAGTGGCGGGGTGATATTTAAAAGTGTCAACGTAGTGTCTGAAGATGGCGAAGACAATGATTGCGACCTAGACTCTTGGATCCAGCCAAGAAAATCAGGCGAGAGCCTCAACAACTGGTCTATCAGGGATACCATCCAAGTGACAGGCAAAGAGTAATGATTTGCTTTCTCTAATCATTGTACAACCCTATGTCCTACCCGGGGCATAGTGGTTTTATTGTCAGGGCCTTGTTTGATTATGTACATGCATTTTACCAATAAATCAAAAGGCGTTTTTCTTCGTATTCAAATATTGTGATCTCTGTTATTCCTGTTTTATATTTGTTTTGAAAAACAATAAAATGGCAATGGGGTTTGTGCTAACCTGCATATCCTTGTCTTAAGCTTAACCCTTGTTATTACAGGATCCACATAGTAGATGACATCGACTCTGGACCTTCTACGACTCACTTCGACTTCGATTGCCCGATCTATCAAGCCGAAGAAAAAATTGATGAAGACGAAGACCTTCCCGAGGAGTTGGCCCGCTTGTTGAAACAAGAAGAGAAAGTTATTCTACCTCACGAAGAAGAGATCGAGATTGTGAATCTGGGTTCTGAAGAACTGGTCAGGAACGTCAGGATAGGGGCTGCACTGCAGAGTGATGTCAAGCAGAGATTGGTCGAGATGCTAAGAGAGTATAGTGACATCTTTGCTTGGTCATACGAAGATATGCCCGGACTTGATACTGACATTGTGGTCCACCACTTGCCGTTGCGAGAAGATTGTCCTCCCGTCAAGCAGAAGCTTAGAAGGACACGACCAGATATGGCCGTTAAGATCAAAGAGGAAGTGTAGAAGCAGCTTGATGCTGGCTTCTTAGCGGTCACTACTTACCCTCCGTGGGTCGCCAACATAATGCCTGTACCGAAAAAGGATGGTAAGGTGCGAATGTGCGTCGATTATCGGGATTTGAATAGGGCGAGCCCTAAAGATGATTTCCCGCTGCCCCATATTGATGTGTTGGTCGACAATACAACCCAGTTCTCCGTATTTTCGTTCATGGATGGCTTATCCGGCTACAATTAGATCAAGATGGCGCCGGAGGACATGGAGAAAACTATGTTTATTACACCTTGGGGGACATTTTGCTACAAGGTAATGCCTTTCGGTCTGAAGAACGCAGGGGCCACTTACCAACGAGCAATGGTTACTTTGTTTCATGACATGATTCATCATGAGATTGAAGTCTATGTTGATGACATGATTGCGAAGTCCCAAACAGAGGAGGGACATCTGGTCAATTTGCTGAAGCTTTTTGAGAGGCTTAGGAAGTTCAGGTTGAGGCTGAATCCTAACAAGTGTACTTTTGGAGTACGGTCTGGAAAACTACTGGGGTTTATCGTGAGTGAAAGAGGCATTGAGGTTGATCCTGCGAAAATAAAAGCAATACAACGAAAAAGAAGTTCATGGTTTCTTGGGCAGAATAAACTACATTGCAAGGTTTATTTCTCAGCTCACGGCCACGTGTTAACCGATGTCCAAACTACTAAAGAAAGATCAGGCGATTATCTGGAACGAGGATTTCTAGAAGGCATTTGATAAGATAAAGCAGTACCTGCAGGAACCTCCGATCTTGATACCCCCAGTGGCTGGACGACCTTTAATCATGTACTTGACAGTACTTGAGAATAGTATGGGGTGTGTTCTCGGTCAGCACGACGAGACGGGCAGAAAGGAGCATGCCATTTACTATTTGAGTAAAAAGGTCACGGACTGTGAATCTCGTTACTCGATGCTGGAAAAACGTGTTGTGCACTAGCCTGGGCTTCCAAACGTTTACGACAGTACATGCTCAATCACACAACCATGCTAATTTCGAAGATGGATCCGATCAAGTACGTCGTCGAGAAGCAAGCACTTTTGGGCAGGATTGCCAGATGGCAAATGGTGTTGACGGAATATGACATTCAGTACGTTTCCCAGAAGGCCATCAAGGGAAGCGTATTGTATGAGTACCTTGCCGAACAGCCAATCGAGGATTATCAGCCGATGAAATTTGAATTCCCTGATGAGGATATCATGTTTCTCAAGGTGAAAGACTGCGATGAACCGTTGCCCGACGAGGGTCCAAATAGGAAATCCCAGTGGCAATTGATATTTGACGGGGCGGTTAATTCTTATGGAAGCGGCATTGGGGCGATCATCACGACTCCCCATGGATCCCACATCCGGTTCACTGCGAGACTGACGTTTCCAGTCACCAATAATGAAGCGGAGTACGAAGCATGCATCATGGGTCTAGAGGAGGCAATTGATTTGAGAATCAAGAACCTAGACGTATATGGTGACTCGGCACTTGTGATTAACCAGATTAAAGGGGAGTGGGAGACTCGTCAGTCGAATTTGGTGCCGTACATGAATTATGCCAGAAGGCTGCTTCCGTTCTTTGATCGAGTGGAACTCCATCATGTGCCCAGAGCTGAAAATCAGATGGCCGATGCCTTAGCCACGTTGGCTTCGATGTATAAAGTCAATTTTTGTAATGAAGCTCCAAGGATTGTCCTTTCTTGTCTTAATAGACATGCCTTCGTCTTTGCGATCGAGGAAGCCGCCGACGGCAAACCATGGTTACATGATATTCAAACCTTCCTTATGACTAAGGTGTATCCTGCAGGAGCGTCGACCCAGGACAAGAAGACTCTGAGGAGGCTGTCTGGAAATTTCTATCTCAATCCTGATGGAGTTCTCCATAAAAGAAACCACGATCTCGTGCTACTCAGATGTGTAGATGAGAAAGAAGCAAGTATGCTCATGGAAGAAGTCCATGAAGGCACCTTTGGTATGCACGCCGGTGGGCATGCTATGACGAGAAAGATCCTGAGAGCAGGATACTATTGGCTGACGATGGAATCGGATTGCTTTAAATTCATGAAGAGATGTCATAAATGCCAGATTTATGCTGATAAGATTCATGTACCGCCGTGCCCGTTGAATGTCATGTCCTCCCCGTGGCCGTTCTCTATGTGGGGCGTCAACATGATAGGCAAGATCGAGCTCACTGCATCTAACGGTCATCGCTTCATTCTGGTAGCTATCGACTACTTCACCAAGTGGGTGGAGGCAGCTTCATATGCTAATGTGACCAAGCAGGTGGTGGCTAAATTCATAAAGAGGGACATCATCTGTCGATACGGAATTCCCGAGCGGATCATTACCGATAATGGTTCGAATTTGAATAACAAGATGATGAAGGAGCTGTGCCAGAGTTTCAAGATTGAACACCACAACTCATCTCCTTACCCACCGAAGATGAATGGCGTCGTTGAAGCGGCCAATAAGAACATTAAGAAAATTGTACAGAAGATGGTTGTGACCTACAAGGATTGGCACGAGATGTTGTCGTTCGCACTGCACGGTTATCGTACAATAGTACGTACATCAACCATGGCAACTCCTTTCTCATTGGTGTACGGTATGGAGGTTGTCCTACCGTTAGAAGTTGAGATCCCTTCTTTATGAGTTTTGGTTGACGTGAAACTCGATGAGGCAGAATGGATTAAGAACCGACTAAACCAACTCAGCCTGATGGACGAGAAGAGATTGGCATCGATTGCATATGGTCGTCTGTACCAGAGCCGAATGAAGAAAGCTTATGATAAGAAGGTGCGTCCTAGAAGCTTTCAGACGGGTAATCTCGTCCTGAGGAAGATTCTTCCTCCACACTCCGATCACCGAGGCAAGTGGACTCCCAATTACGAAGGTCCGTATGTTGTTAGCAAGGTCTTCTCGGGAGGAGCCTTGTTGTTATCCATGATGGACGGCGAGGATTTTGCATCCCCGGTGAACGCGGACGCAGTTAAAAAATAATTTGCTTAAAAAATGACCCGCTGGAAAGAAAAAGAATATCTAGGCAAAAAAGGGGGCATCCCGGCGAACCATAAAAAAGGAAAAAAGGTTCAGGAAAAAATTAGGGATACGAAAGAAAAGAATGTACACCCCGCAAAGTCGAAAACCCGGATGGGCGACTTTGGCAAAAAAGGGTATCCCGGTGAATCGAAAACCCGGAAGGGCGATTCAGGAAAAAGTTAGGGATTTGAAAAAGCAAATGACTGTGTTCCGCGTGTGGACTCTCATTGTTTAGTGGTTTGGAAGACCTGAGGGCCGTTTATCTGAATCAATCTCTTCTGAAGCTGAAGCATCGGAGAAGTATCGAAGTCGAGTGGGTCATAGAGGGATCAACTCATGGTGTTCGTCTACGCCTCATTGCTGACATTTGTGTATATACTGATGTATATTTATGTTTGCACAGCTTCCTCATTCCAGGAGCTTGCATCTGTTGTAAAACATTTGTACCCATTCAGGGGTTCGTTATCAATAAAATGTATACTATTCAGCAATTCTGTTTGCCTGTTTAGCATCTATCTGTTTTGTTTGCGAAAGAGAACGCCGATGTTTTTGATAAAATGCGCATACATAAACTTACTGGCCTAGGCCACTGATTGTTGAAACAATGAATTACTTGAGTATTGTCACAAGATGATAACCTTGATAGGTCCCGGTGAGAAGGGTATCTTGTCTTTGTTTGTATTGTTGCAGGTGTAGCATATACTAGGCAGTACGCCGTATGCGTCCCCAAATAGGATGAGTCCTTCTTCTCCAGCAAGTTCAGTAGTACCTCCCCGTGGAGTTTGAACATGAGATCGTAGGCATTGATATGTCTCCCCAAGCAGAGAAGATTTTCTCCCCAATCAGATGCGTCCTGAAGGATCGTCGCTTCCCTAGCTGAGTCATACACTGAAGTGTACAGCACCCGATAGTACAGACTGAAGTCTCCAGCGAAATTGAAATTCCCCACAGAGTCGTACTCTCCCCTAAGCAGGACGATTCCTTCTTCCCCAGCCGAGTTTGCAAACCTCCAAGAGAGCCGAGTCCTTGGAAGCCGTGGGGGGCCATGATTGGTTTTCTCCAGTAGAGTGTTGAATAGCTGATGCTATATCTTCCCACCGGAGTCGTTTTGCCGTGAAGGCTGTGCAGTTGACATCGTTCTCCTCAGCAGCTTGTGGTTTGAATACCCAGACGAGCAGGTTCAGGTTCATGTAGAGCTTTATTCCCCTGCAGCAGTCGACTGAAGCTCGTTTCCCCAGGCGAAGTCCAATTGAGATTGGTGTAAATTCTTCTCCTTGACAGGAGGATTCTCCCTTCAGCATTTATTTTGCTGATGGGGTCGTAGCATCTTGCATGATTGCATAGCATTTACCCTAAACGCGTAGCATTTCCACCGTGTGGAGCATTGTGCCATTGTCAATCATATGCATATGAAACATGAGCTAGGTTGTTATCGTTCTTGTTTTGCAGGTGCCCCCCGGCAGGGTGTCAGCCCAGGATGATTCCTGAAATCTCAGAAGAGTTGTTTTGCCCAAGATGATTCTTGAATCCCCCCAGCAAAGTCGTTTGCCCAAGATGATTCTTGAATTCTCCAGCGAAGTTGTGTGCTTAAGATGATTCTTAAAATCCCCAGTGAAGTCGCCAGAGAGGGTTGCTCAAGTTGATGCTTAGACCCCGACAGAGTGTTTGCTTAGGATGATTCCTGAAATTTCCAGCAAAGTTATTGGTTCAGGATGATTCTTGAAGTTCCCGATGGGCTCATTTGTCCAAGATGATTCTTGAAGTCCTCAGCAGAGTTGATTCATCCAGAATGATTTCTGAAGCCCCGAAGCAGAGTTACTTGATAGTTCTCCAGAATCCCCAGCAGAGATGTGTCATCCCCAGCAGGTTTGAACAGAGAAGTCAAGACTTCCCTTGAAGACTTGATGATTGAAGTCCGGCAGCGGTGCCAAAACCCCAGACTTGCTGATGAAGTCTAACTGCGATGTCAAAGCAGTTCTCCCAGCTGACGCAGAGTGCCTGACGGCAAAAGAATGTATATCCTCATTGGTCTGTGATTGATTAAGGATTGCATTTGAAGACTTGCTGATGAAGTCCAGCTGCGATGTCGAAGCAGTTTGCCTAGCTGACGCAGGGTGCCTGATGGAAAAAGATTGTATATCCTTAGTGGTTCTTGATTGATTAAGGATTCCAGTTTGAAGACTTATTGACGAAGTCCAACTATGATGTCGACACAGTTCTCTCAGCTGATGCGGAGTGCCTGATGGCGGAAGTTTGGATATCCCTATTTGGTTCATGATTGACCGAAAATTCTGTTCCCGACTTACTGATGAAGTCCGGCTGACGCCCGAAAATTTCTTTGAAAACCCGATGGCATGATCAACCATCCTTTACCAGTTACCGTGTAGCCAGTAACCCCTTGATGAATTGAGGAAGAAGATCTACAGCAAAACCAGATGATCATCCTGATGGAGATTTGAGATTAGACCCTTCACCGGTTACCGTGTGACCAATTCCCCAGCAGGGTGCCGTGCAACTGTCATGCTCAGTTTTGAAGATGTTCCTACCAATCCAAGTATTGTTTACCTGTGCGGTTGGCAGATCGCCAGTTACCGTGTAACCGGTGACCCCTTGATGATTTGAGGATGCAATGATATCATATAAATCAGAGAACCATCCTGACGGAGGTTCAGATTAGTATTTCTCCAGCTAGTTGTCGTGCAACTATCATTTCAGTTTCCGAAGATTTGTTCCCAACAGAGTACCGTGTACTTGTGCAGTTGGAAAATTTCCGGGTATGTCGGTATTCAACCGTCTCGTACCTTGATTGTTTGAGAGCCGTTCACTTCTCACCCAGTCAGGCCCAAGCCGTTTAATAGGGGCAACTGTTGCACCCCAAAATTTGACCAACTTTTCTTTACCTAGCTTGTGTTTCATTTCATTCACATTAGCATTATCATTTACATTTCATTGACATGTATGCAGGAGATCAAGAGGTATGATTAACAATCAAGGGCTACACAAGACTTTGAAGCTAGCTAAGAAGGTTATTCAAGTGTTCAAGGGTTGATATCCTTGTCAGAGAAGTTAAAAGATCATCAGAGAGAGTAATTGAAACCAAGAGTGTGTGTCTCCTAACTTGGGAGTTGTGGAAATCCATCAGATGATTCTGAAGCCATGAAGTTAGACTTGAGGTCTTGAGAGAGCTTATGATAAGTGTTGAAGATCACTTTGAGGCCTAGACAGGTCATTGTGCAAGATTAAGGAGTCTCAGCCATGAGTGGTGCAATTAGGGTTTGACTGGGTCAACCCTAAGTCAACTGATGATTTGAGAAGGTTGAGACTTAATTCAAGAGCCATGTAACCATGGATGGATACATTGAGATGTTATAAGGATGATTTCAAGGTTAACTCATCATGATTGAAGAGTTTGAGAAATTTCATGCTAGGGTTTCTAAGGCTTGACAGTGTAAAATCCCCTAGTTTGACCCCTATCTTCAAGGCAATTTAGCTCAAGATGTGATTGTCATCTCATCTTGCCCCCAACATGATTGTTGTAGATCATGATCTTAGCTTTAATTTGAGTGCTAGAAGTACTTGATTGGATTTGTAGAACTCAAGTTATGGCTTTGACAAGTTACAAGTCATCTGAGGAATGTGAATTTGGAGCTTGAAAGTTACCCAACTTGCATGAAACGTTTGCCCTAGAAGGATGATTCCTATGAACTTTTGGTCAACAGGCATGTTGTTCCTTATCCTCTTAGATTTATAGAGAGTACTAGAAGTCCTTGATAGGATTTGTAGAACTCAAGTTATGGCTTTGACAAGTCAAGGGTATTTTGGGTATTTGGAGATTACAGGTCATTTCAATGATAAGGCCATAACTCCTATTTGCAAGCTTCAAATGGGAAAATGTTCCACATCAAACTTGTTCAAAATGATGTTTTAAGGCTAGCCAAGTGGTCATGAGAGGTTGGAATTGCTTGTAACTCAAAATTGCAAAATGGGCTTAAAAAGGAAGAATTAAAGTTCATTAAAAGGACCAAATTTGTGATTTTTCATTTGGTTACCAAATGAGACAAACCTATATGTCATTTTGATTGTAAAATGCATTTTAAAGACAATGGCAATGGCACTTTTCTAATTTGAGGTCAAAATCATGGAGTTGCATTTTGTTACTTAGGCCTAAGGTACATATGCCAAACTTCTCATAAGATCAAACCAAGGTGTTAACACATTCCAAACACACTCAAAATCTCATGTGGAGAGAATTTAGATGAAGAGCATAGTGAATACAAGCTGCTGCAAGGACTGTCATGAGTGTACCATGAGATTGAATTTTCCATGACATGAGATATTGAACTTCTCATTAGAGTGATCCAGAACTTTCTAGATTATTCATTCATGTTCTATATAAACACATGAAGTGATCCAAGGCCAAGGTTGGTGAGAATTGAGAGAGGAGAGTGAGATTGCATTTTGAATTTGCACATTGCAAATCAAAATCTGTTACAGCCATTGGAGCCATTTCAATCCAAGTTCTTGATCTCAATAGCTTGCTCTAGGGTTGGTGATCAATTCCAGATCAAATTCAAGGCACAACTGTGGAAGAATCGTGAGTTGGCCATTGGAGTTTGAAGCTTGCAACTCAGAATCGGGTTCAAGAATCCACGAGGTTTCAGCTCATTTCTTTGCATACAGAAGGTTAATTGGATGATAGTGAAGGAATCTGGAGCTTATTGAAGGTTGATTTGAAGATTTAACCACTCTGTTCATCAAGAATTTGCAGGTATGTACTTTTCATCGTGCAGCTTAATTTAAGCATAATCAATAGAAATTGTTGGTTTAGATGTGATGTAGATTGATGTAGGGAGATTTTTGGTAACAATTGGATCGATTTAGAGGCAATAAGTAAGATGACACAAATTCTGTTCTTGATCGTATCTTGATGATTTTTGAGAGTTAGGCTTAGTTTGATATTGGAATCCACTCAGGGAAGCATGGTGATGATGTTAGACACCATAATTTGAAGTTTGGTGAGATTTGATCTTTGAGTGATTTCTGAGATTTTAATCGTGATTTGAGTTAGGGTGAGTTTCAATGTTATTGATTAGCATGGTTAGATTCAGTGGGAAAAATGGAGTGGATTAGTGTTTTTAATTTTGATTTTTGATGGAGTATTGATGAAGTACGATTTGGGGAAGATGGAGTTGAAGCTCTGAACT
This sequence comes from Lathyrus sativus, assembly GCA_963859935.3. Lineage (NCBI taxonomy): Eukaryota > Viridiplantae > Streptophyta > Magnoliopsida > Fabales > Fabaceae > Lathyrus > Lathyrus sativus. The sequence goes on along the minus strand of OZ012738.1, from coordinate 187,653,936 downwards.
TCCATGGCTTCTTTCCCTCCAACATTCAAAAGGAAGAAGATGACTAGATAGCCATTGGATTGGGCTGTGGACTTTGACCTGGGAAGGATCCAACGGCCACGAATTGATTTCACTTTGTGAAGGAGGCTGAGTACTTGAAACGATGTGTTTCATTTAATTGTTGGTTTTGGGCCTTAAGTCACGCATTGATATCAACACCCCACTTCTGGCCCAGTCTGAATAATGAATTGAATTTTGTTGCTATTCACACCACGCACCTATTAATTTCTCATGATTTTCTTTTATTTTTTCATTTCATTCATGGTTATTGAATAATCCATAAAAAATTGAAAAATGACTCAATTAATTCCATTCTTTTTTCCATGGATTCATGATTGAATATAGTTTTCTTTAGATATAAAATATTAATATTTCATGAATTTTTGATTTTATTAGCATTTTTTACATTTTAATTGATATTAAAATGACCATGGTTGATGCTTGATTTTGTTGAATTTGGTTTGATCATTTGATGATAATTTTTGCCTTGATTTTTTGTGTGTAGCTAGCATAGATATTCATGTTCCCCCTAGATTTTTCTCACATTTTTGTGATGAATTTAGGTGGTAGTTTTAAGTTGAAACTTTAGAAGCTCCATTTTTAGGGTTTATGGTTGATACCTTATGATTCAGGTTTTATATCTAGAACTTGGTGGATGATTCAACCTCTGACTGTTGTATGGTAGATTCATGATTGAATTAGGGTCCCTTAGGAATTTTTGTAGAAATTTAAAATGTAGTTTACTATTTTTGTTTGATTTTAGTTTAGGTGCTAACTTTGGATGATTCTAATGCACTAATTTGACTAGATTAACCCCTTAAGTTCCTTTAGAGTAAGCTTGTGTTGTTTTTACCCTTGGTTGAGGATGAAGGCAAGTTGAAGATGCAATGGATTGAATGAAGAAGCTTGGATGTGAAGATCTCCCCTTCTTTTGGTGTAGTGTTGATTAGGTGTTAAGATTAGGGTTTGTAGGCAGAGCTTCTAGATAGATTCTCTTCCTTCAAAAACATGGAAGATGTTGATCACTTCCATTATTCCCTATGATGTAAGGTCCCCTTGTAAAGGCCTCATCCCTCCTTTGGTAGGATGTGTGGCTCTTTACAAGTTGGTAGAACCTTTGAGGGTCCCTTTCTCTGATGATAGGATGCTTAGTGGTGACCTTTGGTCTTCACTCTGCTAAGAAAGAATAAGTTGATACTTATGCTTGATGTATTGAAAGCTTGAAGAAGCAAGTTGATACTTGCTATTGAAGATGATAGCTTTGAAGAGTAGTTGCAGACTGAAGACTGTACTGCTGTCAGAGGATTGCTTTGCTGTAAAGCTGTGGAAGCTGTTGATTTGCTTTCTTTCCTGTCTGTTTGCTTTCTGTGCAACTGTATTGATGTGACTTGTTTGATTTGCTTGATGCATTAGAATAAGTCCATGTTTAGATTGTGTTAAGCTAGTAGCATGATTTCACTAGAGGTTGAGTTGCTCCCTCTGCTTGTATTTTTACTGTATGGCTTTGCTTGCGGGTATTCGGTAGAGCCCTGCTCCCTTGCCTATGTGGTTTATGTTTGCTTGATAGCATTTTATTTCTTCTGTATGATTTCAGTTATTCATACCTGGCTTGAGGTTGAGATGAGCTTGTGGAGGCTGATGCCCCACACACATTTCCTCCCTCACTTGCATTGCATGCATTTTACAGTCGTTTACTGTTCACTGTTTAAGCTGATGCTTTATCTGTTTATGTTTATCATTGACATGATCCCCTAGGAATCTCACTTCCTTTGATAAGGAAGTGATGATAGAACTTTAGGTTGAAACCTATGCATGATAACTTCTAGGAGTTCCCTGTTTCAAACCTCAACCATAGGATGAATCCTTGGCATGACAACATTAGGACTTGATAGTCTCCCCTTAGTTGAACCTGTTCGTTCGCTCTTCTCATCTCAAAACAAATTAAAATACAGTAATAAGGGTTAACTGATGTCGTACGTTACGAGCCTTAAGCTATCTGAGAAAGGGTTGTTGGAGAGTTTCTTTTCAACAGTCTGGATGTTTAGTATGGCACCCTTTGGGTGACATGCGACGCATTCACTCTCAGGTCATAGTCTCTAGTGCGATATTGGTTGCAAACATCCATAAAAAACAGTTCTTCCGTAAAAGACAGAAGACGAACTTCAAACATTTTTGCCCCGTGGGCCTATAATTCAAAGGAAGCTTTTCTGAAGAAAAGAGTGTCGTTAACTCTCAGTTCTACCGCAAACGGTAACGCCTAAGTCTCCAAAGGTCGAGTTGCGTACATCCAACTGCTGGAACTGTTTGTTAACCCTACTCGATAAAACAGATGAATCTGACACCCCGTAATCCGTATTATCCTGAACTACGTAAGCTCTGATCTCTCATGCCTGTTGAGAGTACGTAGGCACAATACTGACGTATTGGCGAGCCACCTTCCCCATCACCCGTAGTTAGCCGAACTACGTTGACCCTGATTTCTCATTCTCTGATGAGAATACGTAGGCATAAAGCGCGATGCTTTGCCGAGTCATTTTCTTTTCTTTTCAAACCAGCCTTGATAGGTAGATAGTAAACAAACCCGTCAGATAAACACCGCAAGCGTGGATCCCATCGAGTACGATGGACGTGAGGGGTGCTAATACCTTCCCCTTGCGTAACCGACTCCCGAACCCAGACAACGGTTGCGATGACCTTGTCTTATACCTTTTCGTCATGTTTTTCCGATCGTTTCCTTTCCCGTTCTGAGGGATAAATAATGAAAGGTGGCGACTCTTTTGTTTTGCCGGCACCTTATTTTTGCGGTAGCGACAGTCATTACCGTTTATTTCTTTATATTCTTGCATTTTGTTGTTAACTAATTTAATTACTTTCATTCATTTTCATTGGGATTATTGGCAATTTTCTAGAATTTATTTCTTATTTTTTAGCATAGAAATTAGATTTTAAATAGTCCTTTATCTTTTTTTTTTCTATTTTTTTTATTTTAATAGATTTTAAATGGTTTTTCTAGAATTGATATGTTTTTTAGAATATATTAGCTTTTATTAATTTTTTTTTTATTTTATTAATCTAGATTAGTTTGGTTAGAATTTTAGGTAGATTATATGATTGTGATTTTAGTTTTAACGGTGCATATTAACCTTTGGTTTTAATCAACTTTTTGTTATTAACTAGCTTTTGTCTTTAGTTAGTTTAACTGTCATTAACTTTATTAAGAGTCAGCATTTTAACTAATCTTTAGTTTGTTTTAAGTCAGCATTTAATCATTAATCTGCCATTTTGATCATTAATAAAGTCCAGCTAATCCAGCTTAGTGCAGGTCCGCTAACATGTGTCAAGCTATAAAAGCTTGTACACTCTCTCTCATCAGAGGCTGGCACGTTTTCCCCAGCTGGCGCCACCTCACCATGCAAACCCTAAACCCTTCACCGGAGAAATCAAACACCACCGTCTTTACCGAAAAACCCACTGGAAACTTCAACCTCCCACCGGAAAACTCATATGTTCATCCCACATTCAACTTTTTTTTCCAGATTCTTCATCTAACCTTCGTCGTGTTCATCACGATATTCATCCGTCTTCATCCATTTTCTAGATCAACACTCATATCTTCATCCATTCATCAATGTTCATCGTTTTCCCAGATCTTCATATGATCTATGGACATTCAAACAACTTTTTTCCAGATTCTTCCAGAATCTTCATACGATTCTATCACCTGCAAGAACTTCATAACCGTTTTTTCAGAATCCATGGATGTTCATCAGGTTCATCTCAACTCCAATCACATTTTTCCAGAAATATTTACGAATTCTTCAAATAGTCATCCACACCACCAGTTTTTCCAGATTTTCATCTTCTTCATGAAGATCTTCTGGATCTACGAACAAGCTTCAAACCAACAATTCAAGACTCGGACGCCTGAGTAAAATCTTCATCAAACCACGAACAATCTTCATCACCAACCTTCGATCTACAAATCCCCAGATTGTAACATGCAAGCCACGATCTCTGAAATCTTCGTCAAATCCAAACCTCCTCACAACAATGAAACGACAGCTCTGTCAATCTCTGAAACGTAGCAACCAGTTGTTTTTTCTTTCGAGTTTTATTAGTTTGTTATCTGGCTTTGCTTTTCTTACCAGAAGAAGAAGGAAAGCATGAGATCAGAGAGAGGGTAACCGAATCAAAATTAAAGATGAAGATTGCAGGTGATAAATAGGAAGTTGGAGAAGAGTTAGAGAGAAGGTTGAAGTGACGGAAAAATGAAGTGGACAATTGATTTTGGGAGTTGCTGAGAGCGGCGGCGGAGATGACAGTGACGAGCTAGGGTTTAACCGAATGAAGTGAGGAAGATGATTTGTGAGACTCCAAACGGGTTAGTGGGCCTTCAGCTCATTCATTTTCTGAGTTACACCCCCAGCATCCAGTATTGTGCCTCCTCTGTTAGCCGTTGTTTTCGTTTGTTGGTTTAGGCTTTGGCCCAACCGTGAGAGTCCTTTGTTGAACTCCCTTGTTCTGGATTAACACTCCTTGTTTCCATTTCTTTTTTTTTAGATTTTATTTTTGTAAATATATTTTTGTATAGAATTTTATATTCTATTTTCCCTTCAATTTCTTTTAAATTTCTTTAGAATCTTAATTTTTCTTTAGAACTTAATTTTCTTTTTAGAAGTTGAATTCGATTTCAATTTGTTATTGGACTTGTTATCTCATTTTCATTTTGTAGGTCGATGAAGAAACCTCCGTAATTCGTTATTAATCAAATTGTTGATGGATAATGTAGGATCTGAGACCTCATTTTTCTTCTTCTTCTGATTTTATGTTTGACTTTCTTCTGGTTTGGTCCGTGTGACACGATTCAATTGGAGAATGATTCGCAATATCATTTCTCTATCTTGTCTTTGACACGAATATCAATACGCAACCTCTTATAGCTTGACTTCCATTTATAAGTCGAGTTACGATGGTTCAGCGTCACATTGGTTCCGATTCGGAACGTCATCATCAAAGGATCAAAGGAGAAAAGCTTGGAAACGGAGCTTGCACGCAAAGTCAAGGGTCAACGGAACCACTCCGTTTGGTAACATTGTTTTTATTTCATCTCTCTTATGCAACCGTCGAGTGTTGGGAGTTGTGGCATTAGATAAGTGGGAAATGATGAGTGGGTGGCTTCCTCTCACTCGTCTAGAATGTTTAGTGTACGTCCTTAGGACGATATGCGACGCATTTGCTCCTACGTCTTAGGACTTGGCGTGTGCGTCCTGATCCAAACCTTTCTCTTGCATCCTGGCGATTGAGACTCTTTTCTCTCGCATCCTGGCGATTGAGTTCCCTTCTCTTTCCCCCGTGAAATCGAGACTATTTTTTCGTAGTTGGCCGAACTACGGCTGCTCTGATCTCTCATACCTGTTGAGAATACGTAGGCATAGGATTGCGATAATCCTAGCGAGCACTTTTCCCCTTTCCTGTAGTTGGCTGAACTACGGCTGCTCTGATCTCTCATATCTGTTGAGAGTACATAGGCATAGGATTGTGATAATCCTAGCGAGCACACTAACAACTAACTTCTCTTTTCTCTCGCTTCTGTGCGATCGAGACTTTCCCACTGACGACTAGTCTTCCCTTTCTCTTGCCCTAGTGCAATTGAGACCAGCCTGTTATTCTGAATCTGTTAGGTTCCCATACCCTTTAAACCAATGACATACTACGTTCGTTCTACCGCAAACAGGTAACGCCTAAGTCTCCAATGGTCGAGCTGCATACACCTAACTGTTAGAATGCGTGCGCTAGTACCGTCAACCTTTTCTCTCACCCCCGTGTGATCGAGAACACCCCTTCGTCCCGTAGTTAGCCTGAACTATGTTTTACTCTGATTTCTCATACTAGATGAGAATACGTAGGTATAAGACGCGATGTCTTGGCGAGCAAATCCCATCGTAGTTTCCCGAACTACGTTGACTCTGACTTTCCCATTGCATGAGGGAATGCGTAGGCATAGGGCGGCGATGCTCTATCGAGTCAGTTCTTTCCATTTAGCTTTAGCTATTGTAGATAGTTTTTTTTTCACCCATAGACTAGACAACCAAGCGTGGATCTCGTCGAGTACGACGGACGTGAGGGGTTCTCATACCTTCCCCTTGCATAACCGACTCCCGAACCTAAGACTTGGTTGCGATGGCCTCGTCTTTTCCCGTTTTCGTTAGGTTTTCTCTGATTGTTTCCTTTCCCTCGTTGGGATAAATAACGAATGGTGGCGACTCTTCTGTCATTGTCGGCACCTCTTTTTACAGTAGCGACAACTGGCGACTCTGCTGGGAACTTCTTTTGCAGTCTCGCCTTGTCCTGTTTCCTGTCTGTCTAGGCTTCCCAGCAGCTGGCGACTCTGCTGGAGACTTCTTTTGCAGTCTCGCCTTGTCTTATTTCCTGGCTGTCTGGGCTCCCCAGTAGCAGGCGACTCTGCTGGGGACAGAAATATCCCCTATGCGAGTCAATCCTAGCGCTTGTTTGTTTGCCTTTGGGTGTGTATATTGGTGTGTTGTATTTTGTATATGGTTGTATTTACATTTTCCACACTATGTTATTATCTGTTGCTATTGTGTTGTTGGGTGGTTGTTCCTTTGAGAGATAAGCCAAAACCCAGGCTTGAGTACAAACCTAGTATTAGTAGTGGAGAGTAGTGGTGGACCTGCTTGCTTAGCAGGCACAAGTTCCCATGAAATTCACGCTCAAACGAGATTCTCTTTGATGTTTTCCTTTCTGGTCCTTAGGATCTGAGGGGATTTTGGATATGAGGGTTGTCGACTCTAGGGACCGATCATCTGTGATTCAGCTAAGTGATTCCTCTTCGTGAGATTATGATGCCAAACCAGAAATGGTGAACGTATCATCATTTCTCGAAAGTCTGTGACGCTGATGAACGCATAGGATGCCGAACCTTATCAGTGGATAGGTCCATACCTCTGAGTGGGAGGGTTTATGCAGGAAACTTGACTTCCAGCCAACCTAGTATTTTGGTTTTCTCTTCAGAGCGAACTTGTCCAGTCAGCAGTGTAACATTTATTTCAGAGCTTTGTGGGATCTTTGATCCTTTGTTTGCTGCATCAGCATTTTGCATCACATGGCATTTGCATCTCATGTTTGCATATCCATCCTCGACCTGAACAGAGAGCTTACTCGTCTTTTGTCCAATCCGCAGTTCATTTCCTGACATTCGCATTGGATTTGAATTAGCTTCTGGAAGGATCATGAACTCAGGAGAGCAAAATTTGGTTGTAACAAGGGCCGAGTTTGAATTAATGAAGAATCAGCTAGATCAGCTCATGAAGGCCGTGACTGCTATGACTAGAGGAGAGGCTGGTATTCAGAGGACTCTAGTTAACAATGTTGCTCAATCTCAGACTGTGCAGATTCCTGTTGAAGAGGGTACCGTTGCCAGAGATAGAGATCCATCTTCTCTTCATGATACAGACTATCAGAACTTCACATTCGCTGTGCCAGATTCTCAAAGGGCTGTTCCGAAGATTAATGCTAAGGACTCACGGGCTGTCGAGTTTATGAGAAGATATCGTCTGTTGGATGAAAAACTTGACGACATGATGTCAGAAGACTCTTAATCTGAATGCTTCGAGCATGTGTTTGGTGCCCGGTCTTGTGATGCCTCCGAAGTTCAAGACACCGAATTTTGAGAAGTACAAAGGGGATAGTTGTCCGAAGCAGCATCTGGTTATGTTTTGCAGAAAAATGACCTCACATGTCCATAATGACAAGCTTATGATTCACTGTTTTCAGGACAGTCTGAGTGGGGCATCATTGAGCTGGTAAATGTAGTTGGAAAGTGGTTGCATCCGATCATGGTCAGATTTAGACAATGCCTTTGTGAAGCAGTACAACTACAATCTCAACATGGCTCCCATTCGGATGCAGTTGCAAGAATTATCCCAAGTAGACAATGAATCCTTCAGAGGATATGTGCAGAGATGGAGAGAATTTGCAGCTCGTGTTCAACCACCACTTCTGGACAGAGAATTGGTTGACATATTCATGGGTACTTTGCAAGGGCACTACTTCCATAAGATGGTTGGTAGTGGGACATCAAACTTTTCTAACTTGATGATAATGGGAGAACGTATCGAGAGTTGAATCAAGAGCGGAAAGATTCGAGACATCTCAGATGCTTCAGTTTATGAAGGCGAATTAGTTGTTAGTTCTCAAGAGGGATGGGAGAAAGAAAGTGATGCTATCCCGGAATCTCCCGTACCTTAGATGCAGTCTTCAGACACTTCGAGTGTTTAGAGTCAGCAACCTGTTGGGTCTGTGTATCAGGTATTTGGTCCCCTTAAGCGTCAGCAATCTTACCGTCATCAGCCGCGTCAGCACGCCTGACGAAGACCAAGGAAGCCAGAGAGGTATTTTACTCAGTTGACGATGTCGTACAGTCAAGTGTTGCCGGATTTGATCAGAGGTGGGTTGATAGTGCCGAAGAAGATTAATCCATAGATTCCTCCATATCCTCTAGGTTTTAATGTCAACACCTGCTACGAGTACCATGCTGGGGCGCAGGGGCATTCAACCAAAGACTGTAATGTGTTAAAGAGCTAAATTGAGACTCTGCTTGACTCCAACATTTTCTCAGTCACGCCTCAGGGTGTCCAGATAAACGATCTTCCATCATCCAGTCATGTGGGTTCGGAAGAGTATCAGACTGACTTCGATGAGCAATTTTGAAGATGGCTGGTTCAGCAGCAAATCAAGACTTGAAAGCCCAGTTCCCGTAAGCTGGCAATCTTTTTATCATGTCATTTCTTTACATCTGTAGTTTCTTTTCTGTTAAAGTGCAAATCTCATTTGTAAAACTTGTATTGTTTTCAATTGATAATGATAATGAAATGAATATGCATGTTTTGATTTAATCCATTCGTGTTCACTCTATACTTTTTATTGATATCAAACGCTTGTTTAAGCGGAATCCGAGGAGGATGACGAAATTGAAAGACGAAAACTTCCGATTGTATGCTTCGAATAAAACCTGTTGATGATGTACATGCATTGTTTCAAATTCCTAAACACCAGAGATATAAGGAAGATAATCCCTTGTCAACCCCTTTGAGCCTAATAGTAGGAGTTTCTTTCTGGAAAACAAAAAAACCCTCAATCTTAACCCGGGGCAGGGTAGGTGTCAGCTAATTTGACCGAGCGTCAAATTGCAAAAGGAGTGTTCCCGTTCGAGGACTAATCACACCTCTATAGGTCGTACCTAAAAACCACAGTGGTTAAATCTCACCAACCAAGGAGTGAAACAGTCACAATCCCTTCAACGAGTCAGACAAGTCGGTGTCACACAATTTGTTCAAAAAAAGAGGATCAGAAGAAAAATAAAGAAAAGAATCAAAATAACAAGCCCCCTAAGTCGATAACTTGAAAACAAGTGGCTTAGGCAAAAATTAGGGCGTCCCGCTGGACTTTCAAATCAAAAGAAGCTCAAAAGAGTCAGTCCAGGAAAAAATAGGGAAATAAAAAAATGATGATGAAAAACAAGTCGTGTGATTCAGGCACCAAAAACGAAAAGCGAGTGACTGTCACTCCCAAAACTTGTGGTTTCCTGAACCATCACTCCTGTCACTCAACCTTGGAAAGGTGAGTGCTAATGTCGAATTAGCTGAGTATAGGATTGGAGAACGTCACGGAGAATGGGTGGGTTAAAATAAATTTTGAGCCTTATATCCATTCTTTCAAAACCGTGAACCTGACCGCGTTATAACATTCAAAAGACCTAATTGAAGCAGGTTTGTTTCGAAAGCATACTTCGGTAAAGATTGCGTCGAAACTGACTCCTAAAAGGATTCTACTCAGCTTGTGGTTATTAAGGTTGACATTCTGATAAGTGATTCGTTTACTATATGTCACAATTTGTTTTTTCCAGTAAACAGACTTGGATTTCAAAAAGACATATGCATTGCATTAATATATCTTTTGTGCAGAATAATTTGTTTTACTTACGAGTAAGCACTTGAATCAGGAAAGTTTCCACAGTGGAAAGTTTTGATCAGGATAAGATGTAGAGCGTTTATGCACTCTGTCGAACTGGGGCAAGCTACATCAAACGATCATATAAAGGGAGTCAGCCATCCAAGTTCAGTTAATCTGAGGCAATCAGTTCGAGATTAGGTAAATCTCTCGAAGTCAGGACTATTTCTCCACAGATCAGCCAATCAGGGGCAAGGTCGTTGCGAGGCTGGGGAAGATCACCCCAAGAGCACAAAAGTTATCCCTATCAAGAAGCCCGCACTTCCTCGAGGTTCAGAATGCTGAGGCAGTTAATGTCTAACCATCAGGGTACGGAGATTTCAGGTTCCCTTTCGAGGAAGATTCCTACAGAAATCCCACAGGCTGGGGAAAATTTGGAAACGAAGGAACTGTTCCTCTCCATATTTTCAGAGCTATTCAAGCAGGTTCTGTCAACCTTCAAGTTCAAGACGAATGTTGGGAAGTCATGTTAACCATCCTTTGACCCTTAAACCTTGTATTCAGACAAGCCGTTTTCCAACCCTATGTCCAGACAGAACATTTTCCAGTGTTAGTCGTACCTAACCCTTCACCGATAACCTAAAGTCCAATTCCTATTGGCAACCACCAGAAAGCCCAATCCCTATTGGCGCATCATTCTAAAATCCAATTTCCATTGGTACCCAGGAAGATTTCACCTGGTCTTCCCTAGCAAGTCCAATCATACTTGGCACATCCGGTCATCTCCAGCGGAGTCGGCTTTACCTCATCAGCATTTATTTTGCTGGAGTCGTTCTTTTGCATCCAGCTTTCCCCGGCAGCTCAAGCCTGCATCTGCATTTTTACATATAGTTATCATATTTACATCGCCCTTGCATTTCATTCTCAAATGCGTAGCATTTCCATTTCGTATGGAGCATTACACCATAGAAAAAAAATTCAAACATATGCATGCGAAGCATAAGCCAGTTTCTGTTAGCCTTGCGTGGCAATCTGATTCAACTCTTTCAATCAAGACAGTGATATATCAACAACCTAGTTTAATCGGCTCATCTGCTTACTTTTGGCTTTCAAATCATGCATCGGTTATGCTTTATCCGTCATCCCTCTGATGATGACATCTCCAAGCAGATTTTCTTTGCCCGTCAACCTTCTGATGATGTGGCATCCCTAGCAGGTTCGCGTTTTGTCAATCCCTATTGACGAAGTGGTTCTGAAGTTCGCCGAGGTGTTCTTTGGATTAGTTTTTCTTCCCGTCTACCATTAGAAAAAGTGAGTGTTAGATATTTCTTTCCGTCTACCCTTAGACGATGTGGTTCCTCGGATATGGATATTTCTTTCCGTCTACCATTAGACAACGTGGATTTTGGATGTTTCTTCCCGTCTATCCTTAGACGATGTGAGTTTTGGATATTGTTTTCTCTCCGTCTATCCTTAGACGATGTGAGATTTTGACGTGGATTTTTGGATATTGTTTTCTCTCCGTCTATCCTTAGACGATGTGAGATTTCGATGTGGATTTCAGATATGGTTTGCCTTTCCGTCTACCCTTAGACGATGTGACTTCAGATTTGGTTTTCTCTCCGTCTATCCTTAGATGATGCGAGATTTTGATATGGTTTTTCGGACATGGAGTTTCTTTCCGTCTACCATTAGACGATGTGGATTTTGGATATTGATGATCTTCTTTCTGTCTACCCTTAGACGATGTGAGCTCTGATATATTTTCTTCCCGTCTACCATTAGACGATGTGACTTTATGGATATTTCTTTCCGTCTACCCTTAGACGATGTGGTTCCTCGGATATGGATATTTCTTTCCGTCTACCATTAGACAATGTGGATTATGGATATTTCTTCCCGTCTACCATTAGACGACGTGATCTTGGATATGATTTTCTTTCTGTCTACCCTTAGACGATGTGGTTCCTTGGATATGGTGTTTCTTCCCGTCTACCTTTAGACGATGTGATATGTACTGCAACACACTGATGAAGGTGTTGAACGCCGCACATGTACCATAGGAAATATCGGTGAATCAGCTAGAAGAGGTCGTAGCCCACGTAAATGCTGGAAATGGGTTAGGTTTCACAGACCTGGAGCTGACGCCAAAAGGGAGGAATCACAATAGCGCCCTGCACATCTCGATAGAGTGTAGGGGCACGATTATGTCGCACGTGTTGGTGGACACGGGTTCGTCGCTCAATGTTCTTCCGAAGAAGGCATTAATGAAGTTGGATACTCGTGGAGTGATTTGCACACCCAGTGATCTGGTTGTGAAGGCGTTCGATGGAACCAAACGCCACGTTTTCGGGGAGGTGACCCTGCCAATCCAAGTCGGGCCGGAAACGTTCGACGCGGTCTTTTATATTATGGTCATCATGCCTGCCTACAGCTGTCTCTTGGGCCGGCCGTGGATCCATGCTGCTGGTGCCGTGACCTCCACGTTGCACCAAAAACTCAAATATGCTGTCGGAGGTAACATCGTAACTGTTTGTGGCGAGGAAGACATAATGGTGAGCCATTTGTCGTCCTTCAAGTATGTGGAGATGGATGGCGAAATCCATGAGACTCTATGCCAAGCGTTCGAAGCTGTCAAAGTGAAGGACGTAGCTCCTATAGTCACTGAAAAGCCAGAGATGACTCTCTCCTCATTCAAGGAAGCTCAGGCCGTTGTCCAAGCCGGATCTACCCCAGGCTGGGGGCGAATTTTGGAGATACCTAACAAGCCAGACAAGTTTGGGTTAGGATATTCTCCTGGAGCTGAAGCTTCTTCTTCTAGCAGTGCATCGCGAGGTAAGGGGCCGATCCAGTTTACTAGTGGCAGAATGATTTTCGAAAGCATCAACGCGGTGTCTGAAGACAGCGGAGATAGCGACTGTGACCTCGACTCTTGGATCCAGCCAAGCAAGCCAGGCAAGGGCCTCAACAATTGGTCCGTCAAGGATATCATCCAGATGACAAGCGAAGAGTAATGATTTACTTTTTCCAATCATTGTACAACCCTATGTCTTACCCGGGGCATAGTGGTTTTATTGTCAGGGCCTTGTTGGATTATGTACATGCATTTTGTTAATAAATCAAAGGCGTTTTCTTCGTATTCAAATATTGTGATCTCTGTTATTCCTGTTTTATATTTGTTTTGAAAAACAATAAAATGGCAATAGGGTTTGTGCTAACCTGCACATCCTTGTTTTAAACTTAACCCTTGTTATTGCAGGATCCACATAACAGATGACATCGACTCTGGACCTTCTACGGCTCACTTCGACTTCGATTTCCCGATCTATCAAGCCGAAGAAGAGATTGATGAAGACGAAGACCTTCCTGAAGAGTTGGCCCGCTTGTTGAAACAAGAGGAGAAAGTTATTCTGCCTCATGAAGAGGAGATCGAGGTTGTGAATCTGGGTTCTGAAGAACTCGTCAGAAATGTCAGGATAGGGGCTGCATTGCAGAGTGATGTCAAGCGAAGATTGGTCGAGATGCTAAGAGAGTATAGTGACGTCTTTGCTTGGTCATACGAAGATATGCCCGGACTTGACACTGACATCGTGGTCCACCCATTGCCGTTGCGAGAAGATTGTCCTCCCAATAAGCAGAAGCTTAGGAGGATGAGACCAGATATGGCCGTTAAGATCAAAGAAGAAGTGCAGAAACAGCTTGATGCTGGCTTCTTAGCGGTCACTACTTACCCTCCGTGGGTCGCCAACATAGTGCTTGTACCGAAGAAGGACGGTAAGGTACGCATGTGCGTCAATTATCGGGATTTGAATAGGGCGAGCCCTAAAGATGATTTCCCGCTGCCTCATATCGATGTGTTGGTCGACAACACAGCCCAGTTCTCCGTGTTTTCGTTCATGGATGGCTTCTCCGGCTACAACCAGATTAAGATGGCGCTGGAGGACATGGAGAAAACGACGTTTATCACTCCCTGGGGAACATTTTGCTACAAGGTAATGCCTTTCGGTCTGAAGAACGCAGGGGCCACTTACCAACGAGCTATGGTAACTTTGTTTCATGATATGATTCATCATGAGATTGAAGTCTATGTTGATGACATGATTGCGAAGTCCCAAACGGAGGAGGGACATCTGGTCAATTTGCTGAAGCTTTTTGAGAGGCTTAGGAAGTTCAGGTTGAGGCTGAATCCTAACAAATGTACTTTCGGAGTACGGTCCGGAAAGTTACTGGGGTTTATCGTGAGCGAAAGAGGCATTGAGGTTGATCCTGCGAAGATAAAAGCAATACAAGAAATGCCAGTGCCAAAAACAGAAAAAGAAGTTCGTGGTTTCTTGGGCAGAATAAACTACATTGCAAGGTTTATCTCTCAGCTCACGGCCACGTGTGAACCGATGTTCAAGCTTTTAAGAAAGATCAGGCGATTATCTGGAATGAGGATTGCCAGAAGGCATTCGACAAGATAAAGCAGTATCTTCAGGAACCTCCAATCTTGATACCCCCAGTGGCTGGACGACCACTAATCATGTACTTGACATTTCTTGAGAATAGTATGGGGTGTGTTCTCGGTCAGCACGACGAGACGGGCAGAAAGGAGCATGCCATCTATTACTTGAGTAAAAAGTTCACTGACTGTGAATCTCGCTACTCGATGCTGGAGAAGACGTGTTGTACACTAGCCTGGGCTGCCAAACGTTTACGACAATACATGCTCAATCACACTACCATGCTAATTTCGAAGATGGATCCGATCAAGTACGTCTTCGAGAAGCAAGCGCTTTCGGGCAGGATTGCCTGATGGCAAATGGTGTTGACGGAATATGACATTTAGTACGTTTCCCAGAAGGCCGTCAAGGGAAGCGTATTGTCTGAATACCTGGCCGAACAACAGATCGAGGATTACCAGCCAATGAAATTTGAATTCCCTGATGAGGATATCATGTTTCTCAAAGCAAAAGATTGCGACAAGCCGTTGCCCGACGAGGGGCCAGATAGGAAATCCCAGTGGAAATTGATATTTGATGGGGCGGTTAATTCCTACGGAAGTGGCATTGGGGCGGTCATCACGACTCCCCACGGATCCCATATCCCGTTCACTATGAGACTGACGTTTCCAGTCACCAATAATGAAGCGGAGTACGAAGCATGCATCATGGGTCTAGAAGAGGCAATTGATTTGAGAATCAAGAACCTAGACGTATATGGTGATTCGGCGCTTGTGATCAACCAAATTAAAGGGGAGTGGGAGACTCGTCAATCGAATTTGGTGCCGTACATGAACTATTCCAGAAGGCTACTTCCGTTCTTTGATCGAGTGGAACTCCATCATGTGCCCAGGGCCGAAAATCAGATGGCTGATGCCTTAGCCACGTTGGCTTCGATGTATAAAGTCAATTTTTGGAATGAAGCTCCAAGAATTGTCCTTTCTCATCTTGATAGACCTGCATTCGTCTTTGCAATCGAGGAAGCCGCCGACGGCAAACCATGGTTCCATGATATCCAGACTTTCCTTGTGACTAAGGAGTATCCCGCGGGTGCGTTAACCCAGGATAAGAAGACTCTGAGGAGGCTGTCTGGAAATTTTTATCTCAATCCTGATGGAGTTTTGTATAAAAGAAACCATGATCTCGTGCTACTCAGATGTGTAGATGAGAAAGAGGCGAGTATGCTCATGGAAGAAGTCCATGAAGGCACATTTGGTACGCACGCCGACGGGCATGCTATGACGAGAAAGATCCTGAGAGCAGGGTATTACTGGCTGACGATGGAATCAGATTGCTTTAAATTCGCGAAGAAATGTCATAAATGCCATATTTATGCTAATAAAGTTCATGTGCTGTCGTGCCCGTTAAATTTCATGTCCTCCCCGTGGCCGCTCTCCATGTGGGCCATCGACATGATAGGCAAGATCGAGCCCATTGTATCTAACGGTCATCGCTTCATTCTAGTAGCTATCGACTATTTCACCAAGTGGGTGGAGGCAGCCTCATATGCTAATGTGACCAAGCAGTTGGTGGCTAAATTCATAAAGAGGGACATCATCTGTCGTTACGGAATTCCTGAGCGGATCATTACTGATAATGGTTCAAATCTGAATAACAAGATGATGAAGGAGATGTGCCAGAGCTTCAAGATTGAACACCACAACTCATCTCCTTACCGGCCGAAGATGAATGGCGCCGTTGAAGCGGCCAATAAGAACATAAAGAAGCTTGTTCAGAAGATGGTTGTGACCTACAAGGATTGGCACGAGATGCTGCCGTTTGCACTGCACGGTTATCGTACGACGGTACGTACATCAACCGGGGCAACTCCTTTCTCCTTAGTGTACGATATGGAGGCTGTCCTACCGTTAGAAGTGGAGATCCCTTCTTTGCGAGTTTTGGTTAACGTGAAACTCGACGAGGCAGAATGGATTACGAACCGACTGAACCAACTCAGCCTGATGGACGAGAAGAGGTTAGCATCGATTGCGCATGGTCGTTTATACCAAAGCCGAATGAAGAAAGATTATGATAAGAAGGTGCGTCCTAGAAGCTTTCAGACGGGTGATCTCGTCCTGAAGAAGATTCTTCCTCCACACTCCGATCACCGGGGCAAGTGGACTCCCAATTACGAAGGTCCGTACATCGTCAACAAGGTCTTCTCGGGAGGAGCTTTATTGTTATCCACGATGGATGGTGAAGATTTTGCATCCCCGGTGAACGCGGACGCGGTTAAAGAATACTTTGCTTGAAAGCGACCTGCTGGACAGTAAAAAGAGAGTCCAGGCAAAAATGGGGCATCGCGGCGAACCATAAAAAAGGAAAAAGGTTCAGGAAAAAATTAGGGATATAAATTGAAAAAATGTACACCCACAAAATCGAAAACCCGGATGGGCGACTTTGGCAAAAAAGGGTATCCCGGTGAACTGAAAACCCGCAAAGGGCGGTTCACGCAAAAGTTAGGGATTTGAAAAAGCAAATGACTGCGTTCCGCGTGTGGAATTTCTTTGTTTAGTGGTTTGGAAGACCTGAGGGCCGTTTATCTGAATCAATCTCTTCTGAAGCTGAAGCGTCGGAGAAGTATCAAAGTCGAGTGGGTCATAGAGGGATCAACTAATGGTGTTCGTCTACGCCTCGTTTTCGACATTTGTATATACTGATGTATATTTATGTTTTATTTTTTCGCGCAGCTTCCTCATTCCAGGAGCTTGCATCTGTTGTAAAACATTTTTACCCATTCAGGGGTTCGTTATCAACAAAGTGTATACTATTCAGCAATTTTGTTTGCCTGTTTAGCATTTATCTGTTTTGTTTTGCGAAAAAGAACGCCGATGTTTTTGATAAAATGCGCATACATAAACTTACTGGCCTAGGCCACTGATTGTTGAAACAATGAATTACTTAAACATTGTCACAAGATGATAACCTTGATAGGTCCCTTTGAGAAGGGTATCTTGTCTGTTTGGTTGTGTTGTTACAGGTGTAGCGTATTCCAGACAGTGCGCCGTGCGCATCCCCAAGCAGGATGATTCCTCCTCCTCCAGCAAAGTTCAGCAGCCTCTCCCCGCAGAGTCTGAACACGAGATCGTGAGCATTGATATGTCTCCCCAGGCAGGGAAGATTCTCTCCCCGATCAGATGCATCCTGAAGGAACGTCATCTCCTCAGCTGAGTCATTCACCGAAGTGTGCAGCAACGGATGGTTCAAGACTGAAGTCTCCAGCGGAATCGAGGTTCCCCACAGAGTCGTACTCTCCCCAGCAAGCAGAATGATTTCTTCTTCCTCAGCCGAGTTTGTAGCTCCCCAAGAGAGCTGAGTCCTTGGAAGCCGCTCAGGCCATGATTGGTTTTCCCCAGTGGAGTGTTGAATAGCTGATGCTGTGTTTCCCCGCCGGAGCCGTTATCTCCAAGGAAGTAGCCGTGAAGGCCGTGCAGTTTATTCCCGCGATTGACATCGCTTTCCCTCAGCAGGTCCAGGTTCTCGTAGAGCTTCGTCCCCCTGCAGCAGTCAACTGAAGTTCACTTCCCCATAGCGCTCGATTGAGATTGGCGTGACCTTGTTCTCCTCAGCAGGATGATTCCTCCCCCTATCTGAGTGGTCCTTTCTCCTTGACAGGAGGATTCTCCCTTCAGCATTTATTTTGCTGTCGGGATTGCATTATTTTGCATGACTGCATAGCATTTATCATAAACGCGTAGCATTTCCACCGTGTGGAGTATTGCGCCATTGCCGAAGCATATGCAATAAGCATGATCTAGGTCGTTACCGTTCTTGTTTTGCAGGTGTTCCGCCACAGAATTGATTGCTCAAGATGATTCTTGAATTCCCCCCCAACGGAGTCGCTTGCTCAAGATGATTCTTGAATTCCCCAGCAAGGTCGTTTGCTTAAGATGATTCTTAAAATCCCCAGTGCAGTCGCCAGAGTTGGTTGCTCAAGTTGATGCTTAGAGTCCCCGGCAGGGTGTTTGCTCAGGATGATTCCTGAAATCTCCAGCAGAGTTATTGGTTCAGGATGATTCTTGAAGTCCCCGACGAAGTTATTTGTTTGAGACGATTCTTGATTTCCTCAGCAGAGATGATTCATCCAGAATGATTCCTAGATCTCCGAAGCAGAGTTACTTGATAGTTCTCCAGAATCCCCAGCGGAGATGTGTCATCCCCAGCAGGTTTCTGAGCAGCGAAGTTGAAACTTCCCCTGAAGACTTGATGATTGAAGTCCGACCGTGTTGACAAAGCAGTTCTCTCAGCTGATGCGGAGTGCCTGATGGAAGAAGTTTGGATATCCCTAACTGGCTCATGATTGACCGAGAATTCTATACCCGACTTACTGATGGAGTCCGGCTGATGCCCGAACGTTTTCTTTGAATGCCCGACGGCATGATTAACTTGATTATTGACCTGATGAGTCCCGAGAAATCTTGATGCCTGACGGCATGATCGACAGTGTATCACCGGTTACCGTGTGACCAATTCTCCAGCTAGTTGCCGTGCAGCTAATATTTCAGTTTTCGTAGATGTGTTCCCATCAGAGTATCGTGTATTGGTGCAGTTGGAAAATTTTCGGGTTTGTCGGTATTCAACCGTCTCGCACCTTGATTGGTTGAGAGTCGTTCGCTTCTCACCCATTCAGGTTCAAGCCGTTTGAATAAGGGCAGCTGTTGCACCCAAAATTTGACCAACATTTCTTTACCTAGCTTGTGGTTCATCTCATTCACATTAGCATTATCACTTGCATTTCATTGACATGTGTGTAGGAGATCAAGGAGTATGATTACCAATCAAGAGCTATACAAGAGTTTGAAGATAGCCAAGAAGGTTATTCAAGTGTTCAAGGGTTGATATCTTTGTCAGAGAAGTTAAGAGATCCCCAGAGAGATTGGTTGAAACCAAGGTTGTGTGCCTCCTAACTTGAGAGTTGGGGGAGCTCCTCAGATGATTTTGAAGCTATGAGGATGGACTTGAAGCCTTGATAGAGCTTATGAGATGTCTTGAAAGCCATCATGAAGCCTAGAGAGGTCATTGTGCAAGATTAAGAAGACCCAGCCATGAGTGGTGCAGTTAGGGTTTGACTGGGTCAACCCTAGGTCTACTGATGATTTGGAGAGGGTTGAGAGCTAATCCAAGAGCCATGTGATCATGGATTGATGCATTGAAATGTTATAAGGATGATTCCAAGGTCAACTCATCATGATTGAGGAGTTTGAGAAGTTTCAAGCTAGGGTTTCTAAGGCTTGACAGTGTAAAATCCCCTAGTTTGACCCCTATCTTCAAGGCAGTTTAGCTCAATATGTGATTGTCATCTCATATTACCCCCAACATTAATGTTGTAGAGCTTGTTCTTAGCTTTAATTTTAGTACTAGAAGTCCTTGATAGGATTTGTAGAGCTCAAGTTATGACTTTGACAAGTTACAGGTCATCTGAGGTATGTGAATCTGGGGCCTTGAAAGTCACCCAACTTGCATCCAACTTTTGCCCAAGAAGGATGATTCCTATGAACTTTTGGTCAACATGAATGTTGTTCCTTATCGTCTTAGCTTTATAGAGAGTACTAGAAGTCCTTGATAGGATTTGTATAACTCAAGTTGTGGCTTTGACAAGTCAAGGGCTTTTTGGTCATTTGGAGATTATAGGTCATTTCAAGCATAAGGCCATAACTCCTATTTCCAAGCTTCAAATGGAAAAATCTTCAACATCAAACTTGCTTAAAATGATGTTTTAAGGCTAGTAAGGGGGTCATGAGATGTTGAAAAGACTTGTATCTCAAAATGGTAAAAATGACCTAAAATGGAGGCATATGTTAAATAAGTCAAAGTTGGAAATTGAAATTTCCAAGCTACGCATCCAAACCATGGCATGTAATAGGTCATTTTGACTCTAGAAAATTTTTTAGAAACAATGGTTCAGCCACATTTTTGGTTTGAGGTTTAAATCATGGACTTGCTTTGGAAAATGGTTACTTGCATATTAAGGTACATATGCAAAACACAAGGAAAAGCAATGCACAAGCTAGCAAAGTATCCTAACATATCATGCATCTCATCTAAGGAGATTTTCAAGTCAGATACAAGTGCTGCAAGAGGTATAGCACAAGATGGCATGTGAGATGGATTGAAATCAAAACTCATGACATGAGAATCCCAAATTCTCATTGGATGATTCCAGAAAGTTATGGATGGTTTAGAACCATCCTATATATGGATTAGAACTTGCTCAGATGCAAGGTTGGTGAGAGATTAGAGAGGAGAGTGAGATTGCCATTTCAATTTCTTCCATTGCAAGTTGAAGTCAATTTCTATATTCCACACCATTTCCATTGCTTCTTTCAATCCTAACACCTTTCATTGATCATACTGAATGTGTGCATACCAAATTGAGAGCAAGATCGTGTAGGATTGAAGAGATAGCGTTTGGATTTTGGGAGCTGCAAGTCACCATCGGATTTGGAGATTCAAGCTTCTTTGATCAAATTTTTTGCAAACAGAAGCATTAACATCAATCAAAGAGTGATTCTGAAGAGATTGAGAGGTTGAACTGAAGATTTGACCTATCTGGTATTCAAGAATTGACAGGTTTGCAACTTTCTTCTACACCCTAATTTAAGCATTGTTAGTTAGATTTGTTAGGTTAGAATGGTTAGAGACAAGTAGGAGATGGATTCTGGAAAGTTTGAGGGCATTTGGTGAGGTTTGAGTTAGTGACCCCATTTCTGTTTGGATCAAG
>OZ012738.1:187596354-187632226 GCA_963859935.3 Lathyrus sativus | reverse complement strand
CGAATGGCTGCAATGGCTAGAAGAAGTCTAACAGATGCCATCTTGGCTACAGGTGAAAAGGTATCACCATAATCCAACCCAAAAATTTGAGTGTATCCTTTGGCTACCAAGCGAGCTTTAAATCGATCAATCTTGCCATCTGGACCAACCTTCACTGTATAAAGCCAACGACAACCTACTAAAGATTTTCCATGGGGTAGAGGAACCAGTTCCCAGGTACACTACTTTGAAGAGCACACATTTCATCAATCATTGCTTGCCTCCACTCAGGGTGAGATAATGGTTCACCTGGAGTTTTAGGAATAGAAACAGAAGACAAAGAAGACAAACAAGTATACTGCAAAGGGGAAAGACGATGATAACATAAATCAATATAATGTGGAGAAGGATTTCGTGTTTGACGTATACCTTTTCGAAGGGCAATCGGAAGATCAGACTCAGGTTGCAGGATCGGATCCGGTGATGGCGAGAGCGTCGGAGGAGAGTCCGTAGTGACCTCAGGGACAGATACGACTTCAGGGTCAGGTGTGACTTCAGAGACAGGTGCGACTTAAGGGACAGGTACGACAGACGTTGGGTGACGACGCTGATATGTTTGAAGTAGGCGAGGAGTGGGGGGGTCAACGATAGGGGTATCGAGTGGGTCAGGTTCCCTAGAATGATGGGGATAATGACAGATGAGACTTCAGGAAGAGGTGTGGGAATACTTTCATGTAGAGGTTCCGTAGTTACTTGTCTGGACTCGAAATATGGAATAGACTCGAAGAAGGTAACATCGGTCGATACGAGGTATCGTTGTAGAGTATGTGAGTAGCAACGATAACCCTTTTGAGATCGATGATAGCCAAGAAAGACACACTTTAGTGATCGAGCTGATAGTTTATCGAGACCAGGGGAGAGATTGTGTACAAAACACGTAGACCCAAAGACTCGAGGAGGAATTGGGTGGAGTGGAGAGTTTGGAAACAAGATTGAATGAGGGATTTTATTATTAAGGACAGATGAGGGCATGCAATTTATGAGGTAACATGTCGTGAGCACCGCATCTCTCCAAAACCGGAGAGGAGCATTACCATGGAGAAGTAGGGTCCGAGTGGTTTCTACGAGGTGCCGATTTTTGCGTTTGGCTACCCCGTTTTGTTGGGGTGTATGAGGGCAAGATGTTTGGTGCAAAATACCATTGGATGACATAAATGTTTGAAATTGTTGAGATAAATATTCACGTGCATTGTCACTTCTTAAGGTATGAATGGACAAACCAAATTGGGTTCTTATTTCCCGATAAAATTGTTCAAAAATAGAAAACAATTCAGATCTATTCTTCATTAAAAATAACCACGTGCAACGTGAAAAATCATCAATGAAGGTGACAAAATACCTAGACTCAAGAGTAGAGACAGTACGCGAGGGACCCCAACATCGGTGTGAACTAAAGCAAAAGGGGACGAAGCTTGTTTGTTGACTCGACTAGGAAATTGACTACGAGTGTGTTTCCCTAACTGGCACGACTCACAATGTAAATTAGATACCTTCGATAAATTTGGCACCAACTTATGTAATTTGGAAAGACTAGGATGACCTAACTGAGCATGGATAGTGAGTGGAGAATCTTTGGTTGAGCATGTCTGAGATGACAATGAAAGGTAGTAAAGGCCTTGAGACTCATATCCGACGCCAATCGTCTTTCCCGAACTCCGATCCTGCAGGGTAACATTATTATTAGTGAAGGTGATACTACAATCAAGAGGACGAGTTAAACGACTGACTGAAAGTAAATTAAATGGACAATTAGGTACATAGAGGTCAGAAGTAACAAATAGAGAAGGTAGAATTTGAACAGTACCAATCCCTTCGGATCGGGTTTGAGAACCATTGGCAGAAGTTATAGTAGGTAAGAAACCAGAGGTAGAAAGGGAAGAGAACAAATTTTTATTACCAGTAACATGATCAGATGCACCAGAATCAAGGACCCAAGGTCGAAAAGGAGATGATTGAGAGAGGAAAACAGATAAATTACCAGTGTGTGCTACCGTAGCAGTAGAATCTAAGTTCTGATAATTCTGATACCACCTGAGAAAATCATCGTAGTTTGGCGTAAAGTTCTGAGGAGTAGCCATCAGTGTCTGAAGATAGAAAATATCATGCGATCGATCACGCGGAGACGGAGGTGGCGCGTGCGGAGGTTTCTGCCGATGAAAAAGTTTGCCGGAAGGTCATTGAGAATAGTAGCAACGACGGCGGCTATGCGATTATGACCGGAGAATGTTGGAAATTGATGGTGAGATCGACTTTCCGCCAGAAGTTTTTCCAGAACAGTAATAGCGGCAGTGGCGGCAGGGTGGTCACTAGAGAATTTTGAAAAGTGAGGCAAACCGGAGTGACAACACGGTTTGCAAAAAAAATTCTCACCGAAAGACAGTGGGTCAACCGGGTAAAGCACGGCGAAGAAAGAATTGCCTCTTAGCAGGCTCTAGATACCATGTTGAAATACAAGAGACTAAGAGACATTTGAATAAACCATGTGTTTTGAAAAGCACTACGGAGACATTATTATATATAAATAGATTACAACTAATTACATGATATAGTCGATGTGGGACTATTCTATATACAAATATTCTTAACAATATATATTTATAAATATTAACAGTTTGTAACACTTTTTGTGAATTATCCTTCCCCGTGTAATCAATCATAATATATTGCAATGCTCGTACTTTTCTTGCACCTTGTAAAATGAAAATTCTGCTGCTGTATATTATTTTATAAAATGGGCTTTTCATTGCTGGTACTTTTTCTGCGCCCTTTCTAAATTCAAGCTTGAGTTGCAATAAAGTCGGTAAGCAAGGTAATGGGTGGGGCATCATTGAGCAAGTCCAAAATCAATATCTTTAATTTGCTTCAACATTCAATGCCTCGTTTTTTTAATAACAAGGACGCACTTCTTTTACAACCTCAACCTAGTTACATGTAGGG
Source organism: Lathyrus sativus (assembly GCA_963859935.3). NCBI lineage: Eukaryota > Viridiplantae > Streptophyta > Magnoliopsida > Fabales > Fabaceae > Lathyrus > Lathyrus sativus. The sequence continues at coordinate 187,629,250 of OZ012738.1, read as the reverse complement.
GGTCCTCTTTTAGTGGCTTTGGATGATTTATGTTAAATTAAAATGTAGAATTGGTGTGGATTTAAAAATGGGTTAAGAGAATGAATTATGATGGGAACTTGAATGAACACTTCCAAAAAAATAAAATAAGTCTGAATCAATCTTCACTTCTTCGTGAAGCTAAATCAAACCTCCTTCCTTAAATCGATACCAACTTGTACCATAAGCAACAATCATCAGCAAATGTACATGATGATCTCCTTGATGTATAAAAAAATGATGAATTGACTTGAGTTGTCAATGAAGAAACCAAACCCCAACTTACACACATGAAAACCTGATTCACTGCTTTTGATGGATCCTCTGAGTAGGAAAACCTTGAAGCTTGATAGAAATATGCTCATGATGATGAGAAACTAAAAGTTGCTTCAAACTTGAATGAAAGTACCCCAAAGCAAATAGGAACCCTCATTCAAAGAACCTCTCGATCCCATGCCTTAGAAGATCAATGCGTTATGATTATACGGTATGACCTAATGGAAGTGCAGATGAACCCGAAGCAAAAGTCAACTAGGGTTAGAAAAAGGTGAGGGCAAATTTTGTGGTGCAACACTTTTCATAGGCTATCATATGTTTGATAGTAGGTAATATGTCTATCTTTTTGGTCAGATACCTTTTCTTAGGCTACCATGTTTGGTAGTAGGTCATATTTCCTTTTGTGTTTACCTTTTCTTAAGCTATCATATGTTTGTTTGTAGGTAACACACCTTTCTTTGGGTCAGACACCTATTCTTAGGCTGTCGTGTTTGGTAGTAGGTGATCTTTCCTTTTAGGTTATGATCTTTACTTAGGTTATCATGTGTGATAGTAGGTAATACACCGTATTTCTTGGTCAAATACCTTTGCTTAGGATACCATGTTTGGTAGTAGGTAATATTTCCTTTTGTGCTTACCTTTTCTTAGGCTACTTGTTTTCCAGTATTTGGAGAAGGCATCTCTTGAATGGTCTTGACCTTGTCAGGATCAACCTCAATTCCTTTTTGGCTGACGATGAATCTTAAGAGCTTTCCTGAATGAACACCGAATGTACATTTTTTTGGATTCAAGCGGAGTTTGTATTTTCTCAGACGCTGAAATAACTTTGATAGGTGTTTCGCATGATCTTTTTCTGTTTTAGATTTAGAAATTATGTCGCCGGCGTACACTTCAATTTCTTTGTACATCATGTCGTGAAATAGAGTTATCATAGCCCTTTGATAAGTGGCTTCTGCATTCTTTAGACCGAACGACATTACTTTGTAAAAAAAGGTGCCTCGTGGGGTAATGAATGAAGTTTTCTTCATATCTTTCTGTGCCATTTTGATTTGGTTATAGCCCGAGAACCCATCCATGAAGGAGAATACTCTGAATTTCGTTGTGCTGTCAACTAGCATATAAATGTGTGGTAGAGGGAAGTCATGCTTTGACTTGCCTTGTTTAAATATCTGTAGTCTATGCACATTCTGACTTTTCATATTTCTTGGGAACTGGCACTATGTTGGCTAGCCATTGAGGATATTCTGAGTTGGCAAGGAAACTTGTGTCGATCTGTTTTTGTACCTCTTCCTTAATTTTGATGGCCATATCTGGATGAGTCCTTCTCAAGTTTGTTTGACCTGAGGACACTCTAGCTTCAGTGGTAAGTTATGTTCCACGATGTTGGTGTCCAACCCTGGCATATCTTGGTAGGACCAAGAAAACACATATGGAAATTCTTTGAGAAGTTCTATCAGACTCTTTCTGATAGTTGCACTGAGCAGTGCTCCAATTTTAAGTTATTTTCTCTCCTCTTCTGAACCCAAATTGATTGTTTCCAACGGTTCTTTGTAAGGTTGAATGGACTCTTCCTTATGTCTGAGTAGTCGAGAGATCTCATTTGGATTTTTTTTTTATTTTCTTCTTCTTCAGCTTCGAATACCAGGAACTCGAAGTTGGAAGAAGGCATTGGATTTTACATTTTCAATGGGGTTTAAAACATATAATCTACATAGCATGATGATCCTTTTTTAGAAAAGACAAAGAGAATGCAAAAGTGTGTGTAGTGTATTTTTGAAAATGCTTATTTTTATTTTGGGTTGTTTTAGAGGATTACTATTTCTGAAAAAGCAAAAACTGAAAATAGTAATAAATACAGGAATTCAGAATGACATTCATATTTATGATTTGTCGATTCTTAAAACACAAACCCTATAAAAAATACTCTTTCGCTTTGGGCGAAACGAAGAGGGACATTTACAGAAAAGTAAGCCCTATAATACATCCTTTTCACTTGGGCAAAGTGAAAGGTCAAAACATAGACGGGACAATTACTTTGATTTATGAATGATATTCGGGACATCAACCGTGACCCAATTGCGATGAACTCCTTTAGTAATGACACTTATTTCTGGTGGAGTTGAATCACTAGAGTTTTCTTCCCATGCATATTCATCATAAGAGAACTCTTCTATTGTATTTTCAACAGTACTTTCATTCTTAAAAGGATTTCCCTATCATGTTGGTTGGATGTCTTCAATTCTGATACGAGAACTTTCAGGAGCAGTGTACTTCACTAGAAAGTCGTATTTGCCGATTGACTGTCCCAAAGTATCCAAGTTTCTAAAGGGATAGGTGAATCATCTTCTTCAATGACATTGACTTCAGGAAATGAAAAGTTTATGAATTCTTGTCCGACAATTTTTGCAACTTCATCAACATAATGTTTGACATTTTTAGAATTTTCGTGATAAGGATTCCATGATTCTGGGAGAGCAGGTGGATTTTCCTCAAAGTCATTCTGCAGATATGCATTCTCTGGCTAACTCTTATACCCTGGATTTTCCATGTAATGTTCCCAAATGGGAAAATCATCCATGGAATCATATGAGTCGTAATCGAAGTTGCCTTTCACCAGAGTATCTTCTTCCAATAAGTTGGGAGTAGCGCGACATCCTTCGGGATCTCAATCTCCGTAGATCGTCCTGACATCTGATCTTGGTATATATATGGGACTTTGGATCGAAGAGCAAAATGACATGTATGTTTCATCCTGTGATATATAACCTTTATCGTTGAAATAGGATTTCCATCCTTCATCTGTATCAGAGGAATCATTTTCCTCGATGGTGTGGACTTCTTGAGATATTGGGTGGAGGAAGCCTCCACTGTGGAAGAAATCTTGAATAGGTCGAGTGGCTTCATTCTTCTCTGTAACCTTGGTAAGTGCTGAAGAAAAACTGAGACCTTTTCTTGTATTTTTATCAACAAGAATCACAACTTGCCCCCATCCTTTTATGTCACTACTTCTAATACTTGGAGAGCATCTTTGTACGAGGAAATCAACGTTCCTTCTTCTTGATGATTCTCATTGCTCACAGAGAGTGCTTGAAATTAAGTTCCAATGACCTCCTCTGGTTCTAAATATGAGAAATATGTTATATTGCTCACGATTAGAGCTTGTTCTCCACATAGTGTAATTAACTCGTCGTTCTTGACAAACTTCAGCTTTTGGTGAAATGTTGAAGTAACTTCCCCTGCTTCATGTATCCTAGGTCGTCCCCGTAAACAATTGTACACCAATCGGATGTCCATGACTTGGAAGGTGACTTGGAAAGTGTGGGGACTAATGGTTATGGGAAGGTTGACTTCACCAATAACTGTCTTCCTGGATCCTCAAAAGATTTGACTATGATCTCACTACCTTTTATGGGGGCGCCTTGAAAAGATAATCATGCCAGAGTTTATTTTTGCATGACGTTCAAGGATGAACCTGTGCCTACAAGTATGCTAGCTAAAGCATCATCTCCACAGTTTATTGTGATATTGAGTGCCATGTTATGATTCTTGTCTTCCTCTGGAAATTATTCAACACTAAAACCCAAATTTTTGTAGGAAGTAATGTTGGAAATAATGTTGTCAAACTGACCTATTGTCACATCTTGTTCTACATAGGCTTGTTCCAATACTTTTTGTAGAGCTTCTCTGTGAGCTTCTGAACTAAGTAGGAGAGATAATAGTGATATCCGAGAAAGAGTTTATAATAGTTGATCACAATGTTGTATTCACTTCTCTAGATGAGTTTCAAAATTTCATCATTATTTTTCACAGGCTCCATGCTGTTGGATTGACTAATTAGGAACTTCTGCCTAAGGTTCCTTTTCTTTTGCAGGTTCTCTAACTCATCTGTTGAAGATTCGACCACTTTAGGTGACTCGACTGATATCAACAATGTTGATAATGGATTGCAGTGGAATTTATTTTCCATCTTCTATTATGGTTGCACCATATTTGTACGGAATAACTTTCTCTGACTCATACGATTGTTCCTGACAAGTACATGACCAAAGGGGTTATTAGGGTCTTCCGACTGTCATAAGTAACCTTAATTGGTTCTAGCTTGGGGATGTTGGAAATTTCCCACTCTCGAACGGGATCTACAAGCGTTTTGGCTTATTGAGCAGAGGAATTATGGTGAAAACATCCTCGTTAATTCCATAATTAACATGCTCTTTTTCATTGAGAACTGTGATGGTTCTTTTATCCAACAGTTCTTGAATCTCATTCTAGATAAGGAGGCAACCCTTCCGGCTTCTGCATATTGAGGTTCTTCTGAAACATCAAGTTTGCACGAACATTTGTGAAATTTAACCAATGATGTTTCAATGTTTTTAATGTTATAAACTGCATATTATCCGGGCCATCTTGTACAAAGTTGATTGATGAGAACTCAGGCATAACTGAGTTTCCCTTTGGTCCACTTGATCTTGGAGAGCTGCTCACATGAGGTAGCACCCTTGGCTATTTTCTGAGTATACTCGGCAACGTTCATTATTGTGAGGTGGTATACGACCGTACCTGCTATGTATGCAGTGCATCTTTACTAGATCCATTTCCAGCAAGCGGATGTCATAGCTTTGTGTAATACCCTAATTTTTACCCCTAAGGTCCCACATGTCATTTGCATCTCATCCCACAAACAAGATTTCAAGCTTTGGTTCTCTTGCCTTCCTCTGCAGATTTGTTCTTGAGAGATCACCAGACTCCTTTGCTTTCTTGTTTGTTTGATATTTGTTTATGTTTATGTTTACTAACCATTGATTAAAATCCAAAAAAAATGTTTGTTTTTCCTTACTAACTTCTTCAGAAAGATTTTGGAGCAAAGATACAATATCAGTCCCTCAGCTCGAATGAATTTCATCTGAACAACGTCAAAGTTGATCTTGCAACCATTTCAAAAGCATCTGATCAAGAGTTTTCCAAGATTTGATTGAATTTTATTCAAGAGACTCCATGGTTCATGTGTTTATTTTCATGCATTCTTTGACAAGCAAAAGAATCAAGCTAGAACCAAGACAACACATCAAAAAAGAAAAAATTCACCATTTTTTCCTGTGGTAATCGATTACCAGTATTGGGTAATCGATTACCCTGTGCGAATTTTGTGAAAATTGGGCAAATTTAGATTTTGCAACATTTTGGCACCAAATTCGAATATTGCAACATGAGAATTCTAGATCACTTCATTTTAATTCCCTACCTCATCATAATTAATTCCCATCACACACCTTCACTAATCACCACTTGATCATTAATTTCCCTCCAAATTCAAATTCCAAGCCTAATTTTGATTCCAAACCAAAATCCAAATCCACCATACCTTCCAAGCCTAAATCCTATAAATAATGCCTCATTTCTCTTATTTCATAAGCTTTTGATAGCCAAATTCACCTTGTCGAATTCTTTCTTGACTCTAAATTTTGTCCAATTATCAAATTCACCAAAGCTCTTTCTTCCTTTGAAAGTTAGTAAGTTCATCATTAGAACTTACTAATCTTTGAGCTAAACCTTCATCCATTCACTTTTTCATCATCAATTCTAGTAGATCAAGGATTTAAAGTGTGTTTGTGGAGCTGATTTGAAGAATTTCCAGATTTTGAGTTGTAATTTCTTGATCCACTATTGTTGTTCTTGATACATCTTCCAAAATATGATTTATTTTTTATTCTTGTTGCTTGATATTTGGATCTTGCAAATTGTGTTATATTGGTGTGGTTGCTGTTATTTTACATGAATTTTCGCGCTCAATTGCATCCTCGATCATGAGGTGTTTGAAGAAATGATTGATCAAGTTTTTGCATATTTTTAGACGATTTTACTGCTATTTTAGCAGTGGTAATCGACTACCAGCTTAGGGTAATCGATTACCCAGGGTTGATTTTTCCTTTTGGCTCTGTTTTGGGACTGTTTTGGTTCTTAACTTCTCTTCCATTTCCTTTTGATTTTTGCCTTGGAATGCACTTTTAAAGGTCCATTTCCTCTTTAAATTCATTGGACTTAGGGTATAGACTGAGTTGGATAAACATTCACTAATTCAAATCTATCTTTAAAGTGAATTGTTCAATTCATTTAGGTGCTTTGAGTTAATGATATGTTTAGCGCTTTAATCCACCAAGATGAGTGAATGAACTTAAGACGAAATGACCTTGAACTTGTAAACAATTAACATTCCCTTTCCTCCTCTCTTTTTCTTTTGATCAAAATATTTGATATCGTTAAATTTATTTCAAGTTCTTGATAAAGATGAGATCATTACCTATTTTCTTTTTGTGCGATATTGCTTTCAGAGAGTGATCTACATAACACTTCTCTAGCCATGCATTAGCACTAACATTGGTATTGACCCACCTCAGATAGTCGTGGTTTCTACATAAACCCGATTACAATTGCTTAACATAGCGCTAAATTTCCCGTTATCGTAAAGTGATCATTTGTGGCTCAAACTTATGTTGAAAGTTCAAGTATGGTTGATTATTTGTCTTAGGTCCATCACCTATGAAACTGTTGTGAGGAGGCTTTTATTTATCAATCCTATAATACATTTTTATCAACTTTGGCTTAAGTGCATGAGTTAACCATCATTGGCTCATTTGCTCTAACAACTAATCACTAACTCACTAACGAGATCATTGTACTAATTTTTGTTTATGTTTCCTTGTTGCTCCCTATCTCTCTTTTATCTTTATGCTCCATTATTGTCATCTCATATCATATTATTGTTTATGCTTTCGTTATTTTTCCTTTTTCCGTTGGACACATGTTTATGTTTCCGCTCTTTTCTTTTGTCCACGTGGACCATATCTTGTTTAAAACACTAATAAAGGATTAAACCTCTAAAAAACATGGTGCTCTAAACTTTGTGGTTATGCTCTTGGACTATTCTTGGACCCTTGGACTTAGAATTTAGAATCTTTCCCTATACTTGGATTATTGTGGATCTTTGCCTTTATTTGGTTTGCTCACTTGCTTATCCTTCAAAATGGATGGAATTATTATTTGGCTTTCTATGGGGTGTTGCACCCCAAAATTTGCACAACCTCTTTTCTACTGGGTTTATGTTTCATTTGCATTAACATTTGCATAGTTATATCATTTGCATATCACGATATCATTCATATGGAAGGGGATCATGTGTGATTCTTATCAAGAGGAGCCTAGCAAGAGGTCTATTCAAGCTAGAGAAGTTATCAAGGTCATCAGGAGGTGGTTTGAGTACCTAAGAGTTTAGATTCTTGCATGTGGATTTGCTCCTAACTTGAGGATTAATTGAAGACCATCAGAGGGATGTGAAGCGTTGAATATGAGATGAGGATGTGTATGGAGCTCATAGAATTCCTAAAGGGCCATGAGAGAGCTCAATCAAGTCATTGTGTCAAATGCAAGAGCCACAATTGAGGTGCAAGCAATTAGGGTTTCATTTGGGTCAATCCTAGATCAACTGTGCAATTGAAGAGTATCAAAAGCCTACTTTTAGGTCAGGGAGTTCATGAAATGATATGTTGAGACATTTGTGGTGTTGTTCCAAGATCAAATCAAGAAGATTCAAGAGTGTGGGAGGTTACTAAATTAGGGTTTCAGTGTAAAATCCCCTGTTAGTGCCTAACTTCAAGACTACATAAGTCAAGATAAAAGTTTCAAATGTATCTTTGGCCAACATGAAACTTGTATAGAATCTCAATACCTTTAATTTGAGTACTAGAAGTCCTCCATTGGATCTATAGAACTCAAGTTATGGTCCAGACAAGTTACAAGTCCTCAGATGCCTCTAAAATTTGTCTGTGAAAATCATCTGACTTCAAGCTATTTTGACCTAGACGGAGGTTTCACCTAAACTTTTGGCCAACATGAAAGTTGTTCTTCATGATATTAGATTTCCAAATTGTATTAGAAGTCTTCCATCTGATTTGTAGAACTCAAGTTATGAGGTTTACAAGTTAGGGTATTTTGGGAAAGTGAGATTATAGGCCATTTTCAATCATAGGTCAAAATCTACAACTTGCACTTGTCAAATGGATTTTTGTTCAACATGGAACTTGTTCAAAATATGGTTTTTTAGGCAAACCAAGAAGTCATGATGAATTGATTTGGCTCATATCATGATTTGGTTTGAAATGGCTTAAAAAGGAAGATTTTAAAAGGATTCAAAGTTGAAAAATTCAAATTAATGGTTAAGTGATCAAAAAACATGTCAAGTAAATACTAATTTTGAATAGAAATATCATTACAAACACAATGACATTGGTATATTTTTGAGTTAGGCAGAATTTCACAAGTTATCATTTGGTTTCTTCACAAGCAAGTTACAAGACCAAACCACTCACCAAGGCATTTCAAGTGTTCCTTTTGGTCCCATTGCCTTAACAAGTGATTATGCCAAGCAAAAGGAAGCTTCTAGAGCAAGTTGTGATGGCAAATTCGTGACTTTCATGTGCAATTTTTGAAGAGAAAACAGAAAATTGAAATTGCTGATTTGGGCTTGGATTGGACTCAAAAAGCCCATAGACACACTCTATATAAGTCATTTGATGATTTCAGAATCATTTTGGTGCTCATTTCGTGGTAGAAGCAGAAAGAGAAAGTGAATTTTCAAGCAAGGAAGTGCAGATCAGGTTTTGAGTTCCAAGCCAATTCAGATCAAATTGAAGGTTTCTTCATCTTCCTCTTGCATCCTTGAATGATTCTGGAAACTTTGAAGGCTGAATCGTGCTCTAGATTCCTCTGTTCATAGATCTACACCAGGTATGTAACCTTCAAATTTCTCACAATTCTAGGAAGATGTAGTTCATGTTGTGCATGTGGTTAGGATCTAGTTGATACATAGATCGTTTCTGGATCAAAATTGGAGCAATTAGAGACAACTTAGGTGACTTGTGATTTCTATTTGAGCACGATTTGATCTGGTCATAAGGAATTAAGTGAAATTGGATAGATCAGGTTAATGTATGAAGTGTGAAGATCATTTCTATGCAAATTAGGTTATGATTTGGTGATGATCAATTTGGATGTGATCTCTGAAACTTGGATCGTGTTTTAAAACCTGATGAGAGTTAGATAATTTGGATAGGATATCTGAGATCCTTGTGAGATTCCAAGCATTTTGATGTAAGGTTTGATGAGTTTTGGTTGCCTGTGAGTACTTGCTCGCCGGAGAAGACAACCAGAAGTCTTCTTTGTCTACCTGGACAGTTCTCCCTCCATCAGATATTTAAATTGGGACGATGACAGTGAGGCGTTAGATTAGGTCTTCAGACTTGACCTTGTATGCACAAACAGTGGCCACGATTGCTCCTCAGAAGCTGACTTTGACTTCATTTGAAACACATCATTTCAATAATGCGCTGGCATGTTGTCGAGCGCTTTGATCCCTTGACTTGGTCTCTTGATCCAACAGTCCACGTTTTATTCTGGCATTTGTTTTATCTTATTTCATTTTAATTTCATTTTGATTTTATTTTAATGCATATTGATTCCAAAAATCATAATAATTTCATCCTTGATCAGAAAAATATTTTAAAAATATGCCATGTTCCTGATAAAATTTGAGATTTTTTGGGATCAATAAATTGCATTTTCATGCATTTTTCAATTTAATTTTCATTTTTCTCTTTTATGTTATTTCTTTAATTTTGCATATTTGCCTATCTGCCTTGTTGATTTTGGTTTGATCATTTGGTTTGGTTTTTGAAATTGATTTTTGAGTATGTTGTAGGTTAGATGTGCATGCTCCCTTAGGATTTTTATTAGATTTTTTTAACAAATGTAGGTTCTGTTTTAGGTGAGATGTTAGAGCCTTCCCAACTTATGGTTTATCTTGACACATTTCAACTTAGGATTTATTTAGTGGACCTAGATGTTGATTTAGGCTTTGATATTTGAACCTTAGAATGTTAAAAAATGCATCTTCCCTCAGGAAATTTCTGACCAGAGCTACTGTTGAAGGTTGAAGTTGCCTGTCTGTAGAAGATTGTTGTTGCTGCTTGGGCTTCTTCCTCTGTTGTTTTCCTTTTGTTGTATTTTTTGTTGCTTCTATTGCTTACCTTTAGGTTTGAGGTGGAGCTTTTCCTCCCCTTGCCTGTTGTTTTCTTAGGTTTGAGGTTGAGCCGGACTCCCTTGCCTCGCTTGTACTGTTGCATAGCATGCATTTTACTATTTACTATTTACTGCTTTCTGCTTTCCCGTAGGATCTCTGATTTCCTCTGTGCAAGAGGGAATCATGACAGACATTAGGTTTTTAAACCATGCATGATAACTGTAGGAAGTTTCCCTTTCAACCAAACATTCAAACTCTGTTTTTGTCCTCTTGGACCCTTAATCTGGAAAACCCTTTCATAAGGAGATAAAAAACTGTCAGACAAACTTGTGTCTTCCGTAGCCCGAACTACGTTTGCTCTGATCTTTCATGCCGTATGAAAGTACATAGGCACAAGATGCGATATCTTGGCGAGCAACCTTCCCCCATAACCCGTAGTTAGGCGAACTACGTTGACTCTGATTCTCGTTCCAGACGGGAATACGTAGGAATAAAATGTGATACTTTGCCGAGTCATTTTCTTTTCTTTTTAGACCAGACCTTTAGAGTAGATAGATAAACACCACCCTTAGATAGAAAACAAGCATGGATCCCGTCGAATACGACGGACGTGAGGGGTGCTAATACCTTCTCCTTGCTTAACCAACTCCCGAATCCGGGATTTGGTTGCGATGACCATTCCTTTCCCTCTTTGCGTTAGGTTTTCTCTGAGCGCTTCCTTTCCCTCTTTTATGATAAATACGCATGGTGGCGACTCTTCTGTCATGGCCGGCGCCGATTTTCGCAGTAGGCGACAGCTGGCGACTCTGCTGGGGACTCCAACGGTTCCTATGCGAGTCAATCCTAGCGCTTGTTTTCCCGTTTGGGGTTTTGTATGTATTTGTCTTCTGTCTTTACTTTCAGTACTATATATTATTGTTGTTGTGCTGTGGGTAGAGGGTTAGTTTGAGAGATAAGCCGGACCTGGGCTTGAGTTCACATAGACTTAGAAGTAGAAAGTAGTGGTTAGCCTGCTTTCTTTGCTCGCACCAGCTAGCTACGAAATCTGCACTCAGACGAGATTCTCTTTGATGGCATCTTGCCTGGCCTTTGGGCTCGTCAGGTTGTTGGATTTGAGGGTTATCAACTCTAGGGACCTATCATTTGGGATTCGACTAAGTGAGGCCTCTTCAAGGGATGATGATGCCACACCTTCTGGGTATCGTATCATCGCTCTTGAAAGTCTGTGACACTGATGACCGCATAGGATGTCGTACCTCGTCTGCGAGTTAAGTACATACCTGTGAGGGGTAGGTGGGTCTTTTTGCAGGGAAAACTCTGGCCTCAGAACACCTGGTTTGTCTCTGCCAGTGAGAATTGGTTATGAGGGTTCTTTTGTGGTTGGTTTGGTTTGAGGAGAAGATCTGATGGTCTCAAGCTGCAGTACAGCACAACATAGTTCTTCATCATTGCACTTGATCCCCTGTTTGCATATGCATCAGCATTTTCATGTTTGCATTTCATTAACGTGTATTTATGTTTCAGGTGTGCTTTTTCCCCTCAGATTTAGTGTTCTTCTTGCCAGACACGGAGTTCATGAAGAGGACAGTTGCTTACAGGTTGCCTTCTCCAGATATCAGTCCTTATTTGCTGTTGGTTGCTCTAGCAGATCAGAGAGTGAGGGCTGAGTTTAGAGAGTCTTATGGGAAACTGCTCAGTTTGTTGTGCAGACCTTCTGTGTTTGAGATGACTGGATTGTATACCTTGATGCAGTTTTACGAGCCTCAGTTGAGATGCTTCTTGTTCCTTGATTTTATTTTGGGCCCCTACTTTGGAGGAATATTCTGATATGCTAGGAGTTCCTGTGTTAGATCAGATGCCTTTTATTCATGAGGATACTGAGCCTGAGTTGGCTAATCTTGCTGAGATTGTCAGTTTAGATGCTTCTGAGTTCCCCGGAGGTTTGGTCAAGCTGAATGGATTTATGGTTTTCATCTTTCTTGCTTGGTTGAGAAGGGCTACACAGTGTGCGAAGGATGGATGTTGGATTGTCTTCAGTGCTATTCTGGCTGTTTGCATTTATGGGATTGTATTGTCCCCAACTTGCCTGATTTTGTTGACTCAGATGCTTTCTTTATTCTTGCCTCGAAGAATTTGGTGCCTACTCTCTTGGGTGACGTTTATTCATTCTATTCACTATAAGAATGAGAAGCGTCGGGGAAAGAATGTTTCTTGTTGTGTACCTCTTCTATACAGGTGGTTTCAGGGACATCTTCCTAAGACGGGACCTTTTGTTGATACTGCTGGTACTTTAGATTAGTCTTCCCGATTGATGGGATTGTGTGTTGAGAACATTGTTTGGTTTGATCAGAACCTGCTCGGAGTGATATTATATATAGTTGCAGTGGCTTTCCAAACGTTCCTTTGATTGGACGGAAAGGTTGTATTAACTATAAACCTTCTCTACTTGTGAGACAGTTTGGCTATGCTTTGAGGGACTCTCTGGTTGAAGACGAGATACAAGAATCTCTGTATCTCACGGGTTTATTAGATGGAGATGTTTTGGGCAGAATTGAGGCATGCTTGGGGTAATATTCACAGAAGAGGAAAGACATTGCTTGGCAAGAGTGACAGTCGAGCTTATAATCCTTATCGGCTTTGGATCCATGAGAGAGTTAGGACTTCTTTGATGCCGTTTCCTGCTGCAGAACCTTCATATCCTCCGGTGATTGAGGAACCTACTTCAGTAGAGATTGAGAAGTATAATAAGTTGTTGGTTGAAAAGGAAGAATTGCAAAGAGCAAATGAAGAGTTAAAGAAAGAGATTTTCCAGCTTCGGCATGAGAAGAGTGAGGCAACCTTCACTTTGAAGAAGCAGGCTGAGATGATTAATAGGTTGGGTTCAGATTTAACTGAAGAGACCAACAGGAGAGAGAAGGTGGGAGTAGCCTTGAATGGTGTTAGTAGTGTGCTTGCTACTAAGGAAGAGCTTCTGAACAAGGCTATTTCGACTTTCCAATGGGAATTTTGTGGAATGCCACGCTTACTAGCCGGAAGGAGCGTGAAGATGAGTTGAAGCTGCAGATTTCCCGGTTAGAGGAGCAACTCAGCGCTAAGGATGCGAAGATTGCTTAAGAGGCATCTCTTAGACGTGATGCTGAGTTTAGAGTGAGCGACATGGTCAAAGAAATGAGGGGTTGTGAACTGAAGGCTGGCTTCAAGAGATGCAGGTTGGATGAGTGTTTTGGCAAGGGAGCCTGTGTAGAGGATGCCAAAAAGCTGAGATCCACTGTTAGGCGGACATGCATTACTGATACAGGAACTGCTCTTCAGACCAGGTCATCCGGAGACATTGAGGCTATTGGGGGATGTCCGGGCGCGCCATCCGTCCTGATTTATCTTTGTTTTTCTCTGTTGTATGTTATTCGTGCTAGTATTTTGACCATCGCAGGCTTGTTGCCCGAGGTCTTTTCAGTTGTATTCGGTTTTACCTTTGTACTCTGCCTCTTGGCATTTGTTTATGTATGAGGTTTCTGATTCTGTGCTTGCTTACTTGGGACTCCATTGTCGTTATGGCTTCTTCTCCGGAACTAGAATCGGGGGGAAATTAACCTGTTGCATATTTACATGTGCGCATTTGCATCTTCATATTGCATGGCAGGTACTTTTTGAGCTTGAATCTTATCTCCTGCATCTTTCAGGTTGTTTCAAGATTGACGAATAGAGAATTCACTGGTACGCTACAAGAAGCAACAGTAAGAAGATTATGGACCATGTACAAGCTGAGATGCAGGAGATCCGGGATAGGTTGGCCCAATTCATGCAGGCTATGGAGGCTGTGGCCAAGGGCCAGGAACATCTTCAACCCTGGTGCAACCGCTACTGGCACGAACAGCTGGTAATATTGAATATAACTCTGTTCGTGTTGAGACCCCTCGCAGGGAGGAAGTGATACCAAATGCTGGTGAGACTGGTACTGGAAATGGCAATGGCAACGCTGGTAATAGGAATGCTGATAATGGCAATGAGAACATGGAAACCAATCGTAATGTTGGTATCAATACTGGTTTCGGTGACAACAATCAAGGTTTTGGCTTTGGCAATCAGGATGGCAATGATGGCTTTAATAATCAGGGCTTCGGCAACGGAGGGTTTGGTGATAACAATCAAGGTTATGGTAATAATGGCTACGGCAATGCTGGGTTTGGCAATGTGAATACCAATGGTGTTGGGATGGGTCCTTTTAATGCTGGTTTCGGACCAGGCGGGGCTAATCAAGGATTTGGTAATAGAGGACGTGGTACTAACTTTAATCAACAAGGATATGGTCGTAATGCTGCTTATGACGGGTATGGTAATGAGGGTCCGTACTGGGACAGAGATCGCCAGGAAGATGCCTTTTCTGGGCAAGGCATGGGTTTTGAGGGTCCCACTGATAATGATCGGAGGATTAAAATGCTGGAAGAACAGATAAGAGGTATAGCCAATCAAAATTCTGCAGGTTTGGACATGGCTACCATGGGGCTGGTTCCTGGGCTGAGGGTGCCATTGAAGTTCAAAGCTCCCACCATCGATAAATATAAAGGGGATACATGCCCACGGGTTCATGTGCGTTCATATTACTGGAGGATGTCTGCTTACTCTGATGATGAGAAAATGCTTATGCATTTTTTTCCAGGATAGTTTGTCGAGACCATCACTAGAATGGTACATGGGACTAGAGCCTGCACAGATCGGAAGTTGGAAAGAGTTGGCGGATGCTTTCGTCAGACACTACCAATACAATAGTGACCTCGCGCCAAATAGGGTCCAGCTTCTGAGTCTTTCTCAGAAGAACGGGGAGAGTTTCAAGGAGTACGCCCAGCGTTGGCGCGATCTGGCGGCAAGGGTACACCCACCTATGATTGAAAGGGAATTGATTGATATTTTTGTTGGAACATTCTCTGGGATGTATTATGATAAATTGCTCAATTGCTCGATGGATAGTTTCTCTAACATGATACTCATGGGAGAACGGATTGAAAATGGAATTAAAATTGGTAAGATTCAAGCCGGTGAATCAACCTCAGCTGGAGGTGCAAAAAAGGTCTTTGGTGGTAGAAGACAAGGAGACGCCAGTGCAGTGTATGGTGGTCGAGGACGAGGTAGAGGTAGGAATCAGTATATTCAACAACAGGTTGCTAGTGTGACGATCCCTATACCACAACAACGACAACAACCACAACAACAACAACAGCAGCAACAACAAAGGCATAATCTTGCTCAGAGAAGGATTCAGAATGGGAAGCCAAAGAGGGTATTTGATACACCTCCGTCAACGTATGCAGAACTGCTTCAAACGCTGTTAAGTTTGAATTTAGTTGAAAAGAGAACATTGGACCCACCCACAGGAGCGCTTCCTTACGGGTATGATGCTAGTAAGTATTGTGAATTTCATTCTGGGGCACCCGGACATGATATCGAGAGTTGTCATGCTTTTAAACACAAAGTCCAAGATTTGATTGATAGTAAAGTCATTAACTTCAGTCATGATGGTCCCAACATTGTACAACAACCAATGTCGAATCATGGAGCGAATGTTATTCTGACAGAAGAAGATTTGGATTTAGTTATGGACGTAAATGATCTGAAGATGCCTTTAAGCTATGTTAAAAGCATATTGTTGAAAGGGGGGGTCTTCCATGGATGTGATGAGTACTGTTTGGATTGTTGGACCCGACCAGAAGGATGTATTGATTTGAAAAGAGGTATTCAGGCCATGATTGACGAGGGAACTTTATAATTCGACCGTACTGCTGTTGAGAAACCTGGTGAGGTAAGATTTGAAAAGCAGGATGAGGTCGCAACAGTTACAATTCTACGAAAGACTATTACGATATCAGCGCCCGCCAAGCGGCCAACTATCATGATAATGAAAGCATGACCCATTCCTTATGAAAGTACGAAAGCCATTCCGTGGAATTATGGGTTGGAAGCTTTTTGTAATGGGGAAAAGATTAAGGTGGATAGCCAGCCGGCAGGGGCAGTGGGCAATCTTGTTGGAGCGGGAGGCATGACCCGCAGTGGTAGAATTTTTACTTCACCTGAAATCGAGGCTGAGAGGATTGCTAAAGGCAAAGCCAAAGTGAATGAAGGAGGACCTTCCCAGGCGAAAGAGAAAGAAACATCAATCAAGGATGCAGAAGAGTTTATAAGGTTAATTCGTAAAAGCGACTATAAGATTGTGGAGCACTTGCAGCAGACACCCTCCAAAATTTCAATCCTATCCTTGTTGCTTTGTTCCGAGGCTCATCGGAATGCCTTGTTGAAAATCTTGGACACATCTTTTGTACCTCAGGAAGTATCTGTTAATCAGCTTGAGGGGGTACTGGCGCTTGTGAATGTCGGACACAGCCTGGGATTTACTGACTTTGATTTGACGCCTAGAGGTCGGGATCATAATATGGCTTTGCACATTTCAGTGGAATGTCGGGGCACTGTTATGTCGCACGTTCTTGTAGACACCGAATCATATTTGAATGTGTTACCTAAGAAGGCTATGATGAAGCTAGATATCTGAGGAATCATATGCACGCCGAGTGACTTGGTCGTGAGAGCTTTTGACGGGACCAGAAGGTCGTGTTTGGGTCCATAACGTTGCCACTCCAGGTTGGGCCAGAAGTGTTTGACAATGTGTTCTACATCATGGACATACATCCAGCTTACAACTGTTTACTTAGGCGACCATGGATACATTCTGCAGGGGCTGTGACATCCACGCTGCATCAGAAGCTTAAATACATGGTCGATGACAGTGTTGTTACTATTTGTGGAGAAGAGGACATTCTGGTTAGTCATCTTTCGTCATTCAAGTACGTCGAAGTGGATGGGGAGATCCATGAGATGCCATGCCAAGCCTTTGAAGGGTTGCAGATCAAGGACAAGTCTCATGTTCCCAGCAAAGGGCCAGAGGTGGCCATGTCTTCATATAAAGACGCTCAGGCAGTGGTTCAGGCCAGAAAAACCAAAGGATGGGGTCAAGTCTTGGAAATTCCTGTCAAGATGGACAAGTTTGGGTTGGGATATCGCTCGACGTCGTCATCTTCCGCATCAGGCGTGCCAAAGTTCAAAGGGCCAGTGGTGATCACTCCAGGTGGAGTCTGTTATGAAACGATTAATGCTGTTTCCGATGCCGAAGACGGAGATAGTGACTGCGATATGGACTCGTGGATCAAGCCCGGCGTGCCAGGACAGAGCCTATTCGAATGGTCTATCCAGGAACTTGTCCAAGTGACTACAAAATAGTAATGATTTTTTTCTCGATTATTGTATAATCCTATGTCCTACCCGGGGCATAGTGATTCTGTTTTCAGGGCTACCTGCTTATGTGCGTACTTTGTTTAATCATTAAATAAAGGCGTTTTTCTCATGCAAATTTTGTGATCCTTGTTTTTCCTGTTTTTGCTTTAACAATAAAATGGCAACGTTGTTATGTGCTTTGTTTGCATTATTTGAAACATTTAACTATTCTCATTGCAGGATTCATATTTCAGACGACACCGATCACGAACTTCCTATGACTCGCTTCGACTTCGAGTACCCGATATTTCAAGCCGAAGAGGAGATTGTTGAGGATAATGACTTATCAGAAGAGCTGACTCGACTTTTGAAACAAGAAGAGAGAATCATTCTGCCTCATCAGGAGGAAATTGAAATTATCAACGTGGGGTCCGAAGAAGTTGTCAGGAATATCCGGATAGGGGCTGCACTGCAAAGCGATATCAAGCAAAGTTTGATCGAGATGCTTCGAGAGTATAGTGATTCTTTGCTTGGTCTTACAAAGACATTCCTGGTTTGGATACTGATATGGTGGTTCACCGTTTGCCATTGCGTGAGGAATGTCCGCCGGTTAAGCAAAAACTCGGGAAGAACTAGACCAGATATGGCTGTGAAGATTAAAGAGGAAGTTCAGAAACAGTGGGACGCCGGTTTTCTGGCTGTTACAACTTATCCCTAATGGGTCGCCAATATAGTACCTGTACCAAAGAAAGATGGTAAGGTACGGATGTGCGTGGACTATCGAGATTTGAATAGGGCGAGCCCAAAAGACGACTTTCCGCTTCCTCATATTGATGTGCTGGTCGACAACACCACTCAATTCTCCGTGTTTTCCTTCATGGACGAATTTTCGGGCTATAATCAGATAAATATGGCGCCGGAGGATATGGAGAAAACAACTTTTATTACCCCGTGGGGAACGTTCTGCTACAAAGTGATGCCCTTTGGTTTGAAGAACGTCGAGGCAACATATCAGCGAGCTATGGCAACACTCTTTCATGACATGATGCATAAAGAGATCGAAGTTTACGTTGACTATATGATTGCAGAATCCCAGACGGAGGAAGAGCATCTGGTCAATCTTCTGAAATTGTTCAAGAGGCTTAGGAAATTCAGGCTGAGACTGAATCCTAAGAAGTGCACCTTCGGGGTGAGATCTGGTAAGCTATTGGGGTTTATTGTTAGCGAAAAAGGAATTGAGGTTGATCCTGCTAAGATAAAAGCAATACAAGAAATGCCAACGCCGAAAACAGAAAAAGAGGTTCGTGGCTTTTTAGGGAGATTGAATTACATTGCTCAATTCATATCTCATCTAACGGCCACGTGCGAGCCATTATTCAAGTTATTGAAAAAAGATCAGGTTGGGACCTGGAATGAAGATTGTCAAAAGGCGTTTGAAAAAATAAAAGAATATTTGCAGGAACCTCCAATATTGATACCCCCAGTAGCCGGGAGACCATTGATTATGTATTTGACGGTTCTTGAGAAAAGTATGGGTTGTGTTCTCGGTCAACATGACGAGACTGGACGTAAAGAGCATGCGATTTATTACTTGAGTAAAAAGTTCACAGATTGTGAGTCCCGTTACTCAATGCTTGAAAAGACGTGTTGTGCACTTGCTTGGGCTACCAAACGTTTGAGGCAATACATGCTAAATCATACAACCATGCTAATTTCAAAGATGGATCCGATTAAATACGTGTTTGAAAAGCAAGCACTTTCCGGAAGGATTGCCCGATGGCAGATGGTACTGACAGAATACGATATTCAGTATGTTTCTCAAAAGGCTATTAAAGGTAGTGTTCTGTCAGAGTACCTAGCTGAGCAGCCAATTGATGATTACCAGCCGATGAGGTTTGATTTTCCTGACGAGGATATCATGTACTTAAAAATGAAGGACTGTGAAGAGCCGTTGCCTAATGAAGATCCAGAGCTGGGTTCCAAATGGAAATTGATATTTAACGGTGCCGTTAATTCATATGGAAGTGGAATAGGGGCAATCATTACAACTCCCCTTGGGTCGCACATCCCATTCACCGCCAGATTGACCTTTCCAGTTACCAACAATGAGGCCGAATATGAAGCATGCATTATTGGGCTCGAAGAAGCTATTGATCTGAGAATTAAAAATCTTGATGTGTACGGAGACTCTGCTCTGGTTGTGAACCAAATCAAGAGAGAGTGGGAGACTCGTCAGCCCAATCTGATACCTTATATGAATTATGCAAGGAGGTTGTTACCTTTCTTTGACAAGGTGGAATTGCACCATGTACCACGAGCAGAAAATCAGATGGCAGACGCTCTCGCGATGTTGTCTTTAATGTATAAAGTTAACTTCTGGAATGAGGCTCCCAGGATAGTTATCTCTCGCCTTGGTAGGCCCGCTTTCATATTCGCCATTGAGGAGGCTTCCGATGGCAAACCGTGGTATTATGATATCCAAAATTTCCTAAAGAACCAAGAGTATCCGGTTGGGGCATCCGGTCGTGATCAGAAGACTCTTAGGAGATTGGCTGGCAACTTCTATTTGAATTCGAATGGTGTTTTGTACAAGAGAAACCATGACTTGGTGTTGTTGCAGTGTGTGGACGAGAAAGAGGCTAAGTTGCTCATGGAAGAGATCCACGAGCGTACATTTGGCACGCGTGCTGGCGGACATGCAATGACGAGAAAGTTATTACGAGCAGGGTATTATTGGCTGACAATGGAAACAGATTGTTTCAAGTTTGCAAAGAGGTGTCATAAATGCTAGATATATGCGGACAAGATTCATGTGCCTCTGAGCCCTCTGAACGTTATGTCATCACCTTGGCCTTTTTCCATTTGGGGAATTGATGTGATTGGTAAGATTGAGCCTACGACATCCAACGGACATCGTTTTATCTTGGTAGCTATTGATTGCTTCACCAAATGGGTTGAAGCGGCATCGTATGCTAATGTTACCAAGCAGGTGGTAGCCAGATTTATCAAGAAGGATATTATATGCAGATATGGAATCCTGGAGAGGATTATCACTGACAACGGTTCGAATTTGAATAACAAGATGATGAAGGAATTGTGCCTGAATTTTAAGATTGAACATCACAACTCTTCTCCTTATCGGCCCAAGATGAATGGTGTTGTTGAAGCGGCCAATAAGAACATAAAGAAGATCATTCAGAAGATGGTTGTGACCTACAAGGACTGGCATGAGATGTTGCCTTTTGCTTTGCACGTTTATCGTACGACGGTACGCACATCAACCGGGGCAACTCCTTTTTCATTGATATATGGTATGGAGGTTGTCCTACCATTGAAGGTTGAGATTCCTTCTTTAAGGGTTTTAGGTGATGTCCAACTTGATGAGGTAGAATGGGTAAAAGATAGACTGAATCAACTTAGTTTGATGGATGAGAAGAGATTGGCTTCTCTAGCATATGGTCGGCTGTATCAAAGCCGGATGAAGAAAGCTTATGATAAAAAGGTGTGTCCTCGAAGCTTTCAGTCGGGCGATCTTGTGCTGAAAAAGATTCTCCCACCACAATCAGATCACAGGGGAAAATGGACTCCCAACTATGAAGGTCCATATATCGTTAGAAAGGTTTTCTCTAGAGGAGCCTTATTGTTATCCACCATGGATGGTGAGGATTTTACATCCCCTGTGAATTCGGACGCAGTTAAAAAATATTTTGCTTAAAATGACCCGCTGGAAAGAAAAAGAATATCCAGGCAAAAATGGGGCATCCCGGCGAACCATAAAAAAGAAATAAAACGTTCGGGCAAAAGTTAGGGATAAAATTGAAAAAAAGATATACACTCGAGAAGTTGAAAACCTGAAAAGGGCGACTTCGGCAAAAAAGCGTATCCCGGTGAATTGAAAACCCACACAGGGCGGTTCACGCAAAAGTTAGGGATTCGAAAAAGCAAATGACTGCAGTCCGAGTATGATACTGCGTTGCTTAGTGGTTTGGGAGTACCTGAGGGTCGTATATCCAAAACAATCTCTTCCGAAGATCAAGTATTGGGAAAGCGTCAGAGTCAGGCGAGTCATAGGAGGATCAGCTCATGGTGTTCGTCTGTACCACGTTGCCGACATGTATACAAATTTTCTTTGTACTTTTGTGATATTTGTATTTTGTTTGTGCGTAACTTTCTCTTTTCAGGAGTTGCATCCAGTGTACAAAATTTTGCCTATTTATAGGCTCGTTGTCAATAAAGAAGTTATTCAGTACTTGGTGCTTGTTGTTTACTGTTTTGCTTGTGAAAAACGCCGATGTTTTGATGAACTTGCATGTACATAAACTTGCTGGCCCTTGCCAATAATTGCTAAAACTTCGAATTGACTGAACGAATGTCACAGATACTAACCGGGATAGATCTTGTTGTGTAGATTTGTTTTGTCTTGTTTGTGTTTTGCAGGGTTCTTACCTTTGAAGCAAACAGTCAGGGAATTTGTGTTTCCCCAGCCAGAGTCCCGTGACATAGTGATTGTATCACTCCTCAGCAGATGGAAGTCACGTCTTGTCCCAGAGAGAGTTGAGATGGCACTTATCCCTACTGGATGTGGGGTTGTCCTCCCCAAAAAAAGTATCCCCAGGAAAGTTGCCAAGAGAGTATCCTCAGTGGATCTTGATGTCCCCAACAGAAGGTGCATTCCCAGCAATGAGTATGTACGCAATCAATCCCCAGCATGGGTAACTCCCTCAGAATATAACCAAGTCGTCTTTGGTTCAGAAGGATTATCCCCGCGCAGGACTGTTTTTCCTTCTCCCCAGCAGGTTGTTTTCCTCCAACAGGATGAACATCATTAGCATAGTTCGTAATTTCAAGCTTGTGAGCCATTCCCCAACAGGATGGTTATCCCCAGCGGAGTTGGTTTCACCTATCCAACATTTATTTTGCTGGAATATGTCTGTGGTACCTGGTTATCCCCAGCGGATTTGGTTTTGTCTTTATTTTGCTGAAGCGCCTCTTGGCATCTTTGCATTGTTCATATATCATCATGTTTGCATCTACCCAAACGCGTAGCATTTCCATGCCGTATGGAGCATTACGCCATTGTCTAACATACGCATTCTGAAATATAAGCCAGGTTGGTTACCTCTTTGTTTTCAGGTGTTATTCCCTGTAGAGGAGTGGGATTCTTGCTCAGAAGAATTTCTAGATATTCAAATTCTCGGCGTGAGATAGGTGATGATAACGTTCGTCCCATTACATGTTCCCCTAACAGAGTTGCTTGGTTAAGTTTCTCTTCTTCCCCGGCGGAATTTTTCTCAGGTTGCTGTTACGTCAGCATTAAAAGATTTCATGGCTTAAACTTTTGGAGTTATCACTAGTAATTTCTCCAGTAGAGTTTTTCCCCACCGAGGTGCTTGGTTAGGTTTCTCTTATTCCCCAGCAAAGTATTCTTCAGACTGCCGTACAACAGTTTTGAAAATTGTGATAAAGTTTTACCCGTATTGACGAAGATCCTTGCCCGTGTTGACGGAGAGCTTACAAGTTTTACCCGTATTGACGGAGATCCTTACCCGTGTTGACGGGGATTTTACCTATTTTGACCCGTGTTGACGGAGATCCTTACCCGTTTTGACGGGGATTTTACATATTTTGACCCGTGTTAACGGATATCCTTACCTGGATTGACGGGGATTTTACCTATGATCGTTATCCGTGTTGACGGAATTGTTACCTGTGTTGACAGTGATTATTATCCGTGTTGACGGAATTGTTACCTGTGTTGACAGTGTTTGTTGTCCGTGTTGACGGAGTCGTTACCTGTGATTGACAGAGATTGTTTCTCGTGTTGATGAAATTTGTCTAGTTGTGGACAGAGTTTTCCTTGCAAAGTTAATTCGATGCCTGTGGCGTCATACAGGGGATTGAGGTTGAAATCAAAAGTTTTATCAGATGATTGATCAGTTGTTGTCGTAACAACTGGGTTCAGTGTAACGGATGTTAATACCCCCAAGCAGTTTTCGCAGTTTATTTCTGTGGTTGGCAAATTTCCAGGTTTTTTGGTATTCAACCGTCTTCTACCTCGATTTTTTGAAAGATGTTCGCTCTTCACCCAGTCGGGTCCAAGCCGTTTGAATAAGGGCAGCTATTGCACCCCAAAAATTGCCCAACCTCTTTTCTTACTGGGTTTATGTTTCATTTGCATTAACATTTGCATAGTTATATCATTTGCATATCATGATATCATTCATATGGAAGGGGATCAAGTGTGATTCTTATCAAGAGGAGCCTAGCAAGAGGTTTTATTCAAGCTAGAGAAGTTATCAAGGTCATCAGGAGGTGGTTTGAGTACCTAAGAGTTTAGATTCTTGCATGTGGATTTGCTCCTAACTTGAGGATCAATTGAAGACCATCAGAGGGATGTGAAGTGTTTAATATGAGAAGAGGATGTGTATGGAGCTCATAGAATGCCTAGAGGGCCATGGGAGAGCTCAATCAAGTCATTGTGTCAAGTGCAAGAGCCACAGTTAAGGTGCAAGCAATTAGGGTTTCATTTGGGTCAATCCTAGATCAACTGTGCAATTGAAGAGTATCAAAGCCTACTTTTAGGTCAGGGAGTTCATGAAATGATATGTTGAGACATTTGTGGTGTTGTGCCAAGATCAAATCAAGAAGAGTCAAGAGTGTGGGAAGTTGCTAAATTAGGGTTTCAGTGTAAAATCCCCTATTTAGTGCCTAACTTCAAGACTACATAAGTCAAGATACAAGTTTCAAATCGATCTTTGGCCAAAATGAAACTTGTAGAGAATCTCAATACCTTTAATTTGAGTACTAGAAGTCCTCTATTGGATCTATAGAACTCAAGTTATGGTCCAGACAAGTTACACGTCCTCAGATGCCTCTGAAATTTGTCTGTGAAAATCATCTGACTTCAAAGTCATTTTTGACCTAGAAGGAGGTTTCATCTAAACTTTTGTCCAACATGAAAGTTGTTCCTCATGATCTTATCTTTCCAAATTGTATTATAAGTCTTCCATCTGATTTGTAGAACTCAAGTTATGAGGTTTACAAGTTAGGGGTATTTTGGGAAAGTGAGATTATAGGCCATTTTCAATCATTGGTCAAAATCTCCAACTTGCACTTGTCAAATGGATTTTTGTTCGACATGGAACTTGTTCAAAATGTGGTTTTTAGGCTAACCAATAAGTCATGATGAATTGATTTGGCTCATATCAAGATTTGGTTTGAAATGGCTTAAAAAGGAAGATTTTAAAAGGATTCAAAGTTGAAAAATTCAAATTAATGGTTAAGTGACCAAAACATGTCAAGTAAATACTCATTTTGAATGTAAATATCATTTAAAACACAATGACATTGGTATATTTCGAGTTAGGGAATAATTTCACAAGTTATCATTTGGTTTCTTCACAAGCAAGTTACATGAGCAAACCACTCACCAAGGCATTTCAAGTGTTCCTTTTGGTCCCATTGTATTCACAAGTGATTATGCAAGCAAAAGGAAGCTTCTAGAGCAAGTTGTGATGGCAAATTCATGACTGTCATGTGCAATTTTTGAAGAGAAAATAGAAAATTGAAATTGCTGATTTGGGCTTGGATTGGACTCAAAAAGCCCATAGACACACTCTATATAAGTCATTTGATGATTTCAGAATCATTTTGGTGCTCATTTCGTGGTTGAAGCAGAAAGAGAAAGTGAATTTTCAAGCAAGCAAATGCAGATCAGGTTTTGAGTTCCAAGTCAATTCAGATCAAATTGAAGGTTTCTTCATCTTCCTCTTGCATCCTTGAGTGATTCTGGAAACTTTTGAAGGCTGAATCGTGCTCTAGATACCTCTGTTCATAGATCTACACCAGGTATATAACCTTCAAATTTCTCATGCTTCTAAGAAGATGTAGTTCATGTTGTGCATGTGGTTAGGATCTAGTTGATACATAGATCGTTTCTGGATCAAAATTGGAGCAATTAGAGACAACCTTAGGTGACTTGTGATTTTTGTTTGAGCACGATTTGATCTGGTCATAAGGAATTAAGTGAAATTGGATAGATCAGGTTAATGTATGAAGTGTGAGGATCATTTCTATGCAATTAGATTATGATTTGGTGATGATCAATTTGGATGTGATCTCTGAAACTTGGATCGTGTTTTAAAACCAGATGAGAGTTAGATAATTTGGATAGGATATCTGAGATCCTTGTGAGATTCTGAGCATTTTGATGTAAGGTTTGATGAGTTTTGGTTGCCTGTGAGTACTTGCTCGCCGGAGAAGACAATCGGAAGTCTTCTCCGGCCACCTGAACAATTCTCCCTCTATCAGAATATTTAAATTGGGACGATGACTGTGAGGCGTTAGATTAGGTCTTCAGACTTGACCTTGTATGCACAACCAGTGACCACGATTGGTCCTCAGAAGCTGACTTTGACTTCATTTGAAACGCATCGTTTCAATAATGCGCTGGCATGTTGTGGAGCGCTTGATCCCTTGACTTGGTCTCTTGATCCAACAATCCACGTTTTATTCTGGCTTTTGTTTTATCTTATTTCATTTTTAATTCATTTTGATTTTATTTTAATGCATATTGATTCCAAAAATCATAATAATTTCATCCTTGATTAGAAAAATATTTTAAAAATATGTCCATGTTCCTGATTAAATTTTTGATTTTCTGGGATCAATAAATTGCATTTTCATGCATTTTTCAATTTAATTTGCATTTTTCTCTTTTGTGTTATTTCTTTAATTTTGCATATTTGCCTATCTGCCTTGTTGATTTTGGTTTGATCATTTGGTTTGGTTTCTGAATTTGATTTTTGAGTATGTTGTAGGTTAGATGTGCATTCTCCCTTAGGATTTTTATTATATTTTTTTAACAATTGTAGGTTCTGTTTTAGGTGAGATGTTTAGAGCCTTCCCAACTTATGGTTTATCTTGACACATTTCAACTTAGGATTTATTTAGTGGACCTAGATGTTGATTTAGGCTTTGATATTTGAACCTTAGAATGTTAAAAAATGCATCTTCCCTCAGGAAATTTCTTAGATTTTTACAACTTATTTTTCTATTTTAGATGTATTTCACAAGTAGGTGTTGCTTTTGGTGTTCCCCCTTTGGTGCCTTGCCTTGTTTGATCTTGTTGGTGGCTTTGGAGCTTGAAGAGCTTGGTTTCTTTTTTGGAGGAGGTGCTGGACATCTTGTAGCTGTTGCGGATTGGCCTGGGAGCTTAATTTGGAGTTTTCTTTCTCTTTTAGGAGCTTTTTAGAAGCTTATAGGATTAAGGTTTTAGGAAGAGCCATTAGAGCTAATTCTTTTCTTTTCCTCAAAAATAGAATGCATTGTTTGCTTCTATCCTCATCCTATGATGCAAAGTCCTCTTAAGGAAGCCCCATCTCTCCTTTGGAGGTATGAGTGGCATGCCTTAATGACTAGAACTTTTGAGGATGCACTTTCTTTCCATGTTGGTTCCTGATGAAGGTTGAAGTTGCTGTCAACTTTGCTGACAAGAGCTGCTGTTGAAGGTTGAAGTTGCTGTCTGTAGAAGATTGTTGTTGCTGCTTGGGCTGCTTCCTCTGTTGTTTTCCTTTTGTTGTATTGTTTGTTTGCTTGTTTTGTTTACCTTTAGGTTTGAGGGGGAGCTTGTCTCCCCTTTCCTGTTGTTTTCTTAGGTTTGAGGTTGAGCCGGACTCCCTTGCCTTGCTTGTACTGTTGCATAGCATGCATTTTACTGTTTACTGTTTACTGCTTGCTGCTTTCCCCTAGGATCTCTGATTTCCTCTGTGCAAGATGGAATTATGACAGACATTAGGTTTTTAAACCATGCATGATAACTGTAGGAAGTTTCCCTTTCAACCATAGTTTTATGGTGTTTTTCTCTTCTCACCTCGAAACAATTCAAAAATATAGTAATAAGGTTAATTGAAGTCGTACGTTACGAGCCTTAAGCTATCTGGGAAAAGGTTGGTGGAGGGTCTCTCTCCAGTGATCTAGATGTTAGTGTGGTACCCTTTGGGCGACATACGAAGCATTCACTCCTGGGTCATAGTCTCTAGTGCGGCGGAGATTGCGAACATCCTAAAAAATAGTTCTTTCGTAAAAGATTCAAACAAACATTCAAACTCTATTTTTGTCCTCTTAGACCCTTAATCTTGAAAACCCTTTCATAAGGAGATAAAAAACTGTCAGACAAACTTGTGTCTTCCGTAGCCTGAACTACGTTTGCTCTGATCTTTCATGTCGTATGAAAGTACGTAGGCACAAGATGCAATATCTTGGCGAGCAACCTTCCCCCATAACCCGTAGTTAGGCGAACTACATTGACTCTGATTTCTCGTTCCAGACGGGAATATGTAGGCATAAAGTGCGATACTTTTCTGAGTCATTTTCTTTTCTTTTTAGACCAGACCTTTAGAGTAGATAGATAAACACACCCTTAGATAGAAAACAAGCGTAGATCCCGTCGAGTACGACGGACGTGAGGGGTGCTAATACCTTCTCCTTGCTTAACCGACTCCCGAATCTAGGATTTGGTTGCGATGACCATTCCTTTCCCTCTTTGCGTTAGGTTTTCTCTGAGCATTTCCTTTCCCTCTTTTGGGATAAATAACGCACGGTGGCGACTCTTCAGTCATGGTCGACGCCGATTTTTGCAGTAGCGACATGGGGTGTACTACAAGTTGGTTAGATCTTTCTTATCTCTAGATTTTATTTTTCTTTCTAGGATAGTCACTTCATCTTCTCCTCTTCTTAGATTTTCAAAATCTCCTTCCTTTTTCAAAAACTTTCTTGCTTTCAAACTTAAAACCGCTTTCATAATAATACTTTGACTTTTGTCAAGTGATTTTCAAACTTTGTTTTCTTTAATAAATGTCAATCAATGTTAATCATATTTTGAAAAAATTTAAAAAGACTTTAAAATAAATCAACTTCATTCAAACTTTTTGTGCCTTTGTGCACTTTTCATTTTAAAACTTTTCATAAAGTTTAGACACGAGTCATTTCCATAGTTGAGATATAATTATCCTACTCCCCATAGTATTAAGATGTTGACATTTTCCACTTAGCTGTTGAGTGATAGACTTGTTGAATTTTATCCAAGCAAAATTCTCCATCTTTAGGTGATGCAAATGTTGTCTTGTACTTGTGGGCGACAAGTCGTAGTTTTCTCCTTAAAATGACGACTTGTCTTTACATTTAAAATCAATTAAAATCAACAAATTTTTGTTATTTGTACCACCAACTACAGAGTTTTGATCCTATATTGCACTTTGTGGGTACGTAGGCATGAGGTGATAAGTCTCTACGAACACAAAAATCTTTAAAATAATTCTCTTCTCATCTCCACAATCTCTTTTCAAACAAACCTTTTTCAAACCAAAAAGCGTAGATATTTCGAAGGGATACTATAGAGTACTATAGACGTTTTGGGCGCTAACACCTTCCCATTATGTAACCAACCCCCTTATCCAAATCTCTGTTTTTGTTCTTGTTTTAGAACTCTCAGGGTTTGTTCGCTCTTTTTCCTTTCCTTTTTTTTGGATAAAATAAAAGTGCGGTGGCGACTCTTGTATTTTTGAGGTAAGTTAATCAATTGCTTACACTCAAGAATTTTCCCGCTACAGAACAATGGGGCCTCTGCTGGGGAAAAGATAATCTGATTCCTAGTGGATTTCACCTACTTTGATTTATTTATCACTTTTTGTTTGATTTGTCTGTTATTGTTTGTTTTGTTTGGTGCTTGGTGATCTGTGTGGTGAGATAAGTCCTTTACCTGGACTTGAGTTCACTTACGATAGGAGGGTGGTATAGTCTTGTTGGCTTACAAGGAGTAGTCCTTACTAAGCTGACTTGAGATTCCCTGCTCAGTGGAGGCCCCTTTCGGATTACTGATGTCTTACGAGTAGTTGTAATTGGCATTAGTTTTTCTGACCTGGGAGCCTGAGAATCTAAGGACCTTAGAACCTTTTAACTTATCTTGGCCTTACTAGGACGTGGTGCGGTGACTATTCAGGCATAAAATTGAATTAGTTGTTACGCGATACCACACTCAGACGAGTTTCTCTTGAGAATATTGTTGGCCAACGATAGTCGTTTAAGCCGATAATATCTAAAAGATGGAATTATGACTCTGGGAACTTTTTAGAACCTTGTTCTGCAGGTGCTGATATAACCTTAGTACATACCATTGTGGGTTGGTTCTTGTACCTTTGACTCCATGCTCGTGACTTGGAACCTTGAACCCGTGTACCTTGTATGATCTTGTTTGTGGTTGTTGCATACTTACATTCATGCATTCATGAGCGTTTTTTCTCAATTTTCAAGAAACTCAGAGATTTCCTTTTGCAAATATCGCAATTTTTTTAGAATGATTGATATTGAAAGAAGCAACACTAAGAAGTACACTTTCACGAGTCTTGACTTACAAGAGTTGAGAAAGCTTGGTTCTTTGGTATCCAGTCCTGTGGATTTCAAAGGCTGTTTAGGAAAATCTTGTTTATTCTGAGGACTGATGTTGAAGAGGGGATTCTTAATACCTTGATCCAGTTCTACAATCTGTTGCATCATTGATTTACTTTCCCAGATTATCAACTATTGCCAACCTTAGAGGAGTATGCCTATCTTATAGGTGTGTCAGTCTTCATTGAGTTTCTTGAGCGATGTGTCATGAAGAGATCAAGGGATCTAGAGGATTTATTTTCCTCTAGCACATCATCACAAGAAGTATCAGCTCAGAGTTAGGTCGTTTTCAGACACTATTCCTTAGAACTAGATTTCATTTTCTCTTGTATTGTAAGATTGATGAAACTGTACTTCAAAGCTGTAATTCTTTCAATATTAATGGAATGAGATTTTTCGTATATCCAGTGTGTTATCTTAATGTAATGTTTGCAAACTACTTTATAGTTCCTTGAAAACTTGCATTTGCATTTCCACATCAAGTATCATCCTGCATTGTATCTTGCCTTTCTTGGGTGTCTTATTCGCTTCCTTTTCTTGGTCTTTGCTCAGATAAGCTTTTGCATCACTATAATACTCGGGCTAATCAAAGAAAGAAGATAAATTACCTGATTTGCTAGCATACATACTGAAGTCGAAGTAGTTATTAAAGGACAATGGAGAGAACAGAGAATTTGGATCCCATGTCAGGCTTTAGAGTGATGACCAATCTGATGTACGGTTTTCCTTTAGACGAAAATGCTTCACAAGTGGATGTTCCTACTCAATCTCAACCTATGCAAAATAACCTGGATATTCAAGTCGATGAAAGAGATTCCCAATTTATAAGGTATATGCCAAACCCTCAAAATATCCACTATGTGACAAAGATGAATGATCCTAGAGTTGTGGAAATCGAAGAAGGAGTTCATGATCTCAAGGAACAATTGAAGATGATTAAAGGATGCAATGCATCTGGTCTTAAGGCTCATGACTTGTGTCTGGTTCCGGGCGTGGTTATTCCCCTGAAGTTCAAAATGCCTGTCTTTGAAATATATAAGGGTGTTAGCTGTCCAACGCACAATTTGACGATGTTCTGTCGAAAGATGACCACTCATGTCGACAACGATAAGTTGATGATTCATTTCTTTCAAGAAAGTTTATATGGGGGATCCTTGATGTGGTATATGAAGCTAGAAAGGAACCATATTCAGTCTAGGGAAGAACTGGCTGACGCTTTTGTGAGACAGTACAATTACAATTTGGACATGGTTCTAGACAGTGATCAATTGATGTGGTATATTAATGCTTTGTTTGCACGTAGAAACTTGTTTGATTTTGAATATTAATCATAATATAATGAGTATGTTTGTCTTAAAGTAATCCATTTGCATTCGCTCATAAATCTTTTTCCTGCATTTGTAATACCAACTTCTTGTTTAAATTCTTGGAGGGAGGATGATGAGGTGAAAATGCAAAAATTCTGGTTATATGCTTTTGAATAATACCATATTGATGATGTAAGGCATTGTTTCAAATTCCCAAACACCGGAGATATAAGGAAGATAATCCATTGTTAATCCCTTTGAGCCTTGAAGTAGGAGTTTCCTTTCTAAATGAAAAAACTCTTACATTTTAACCTGGGGCAGGGTAATCTTCAGTTAATTTGATCAAGCGTTCAAATTTCCAAAAGGAGTGGCATCTAAGGACCAACCACAATGATTATCCCTCATTCCAAAGGAAAAAGACAGCCACAACTCTTATAACAAGTCAAATAAGCCAATGTCACATTTGTTCAACAAAAAAAAGAAAAATAAAAAGCCTGCTAAGTCGTAAAACTTGAAAAAAAGTGACTTAGGCAAAAATTAGGGCATCCCGCTGGACATTAAAATTTCAGAAGAATTGGTCCAAGAAAAAATTAGGAAAAAAATGTAAAATATGAAAAGCGAAGAGAAGAAGATTACGAAGAAAAATCTTGAACAAATCTATGTGACTACAACATTAAAAGACGAAAAGGGGTGATTCTCATTCCCCGAAGAGCCTCAAACCATAAGTTTCATTGATTCATCAACCATCACAAAATCATTTTGAGATATGAACATTTGTGTCAAATTAGCTCAATGTAGAACTGAAGAACATCACAGAGAATGGGTGGCTACATATAAACTTTGAGCCTAAAAAAATCCTTTTTTCTGAAAATCGTGAACCAAACCATATTATAACCCTCGAAAGACCTAATTAAAGCAGTGTTCATTTTGAAAGCATACTTTAACGAGATTGCGTTCCTGACTTCCATGAGTTATGGTAAAAGATCTTTGTTGGTATTGCATGTGCATTAAAAAATCAATGTCACATCTTAAATAGTGATTCGTTCACATGTTTTTGCGACAACTTTTCAGTAAAAAACTTTAAGACTAACATATGTAATTGCATTAGAATTATCATTCTCAGAATTAACATTTTCTGCTTGCATACATTTGTTGACATCATAGGAGCTTACATATGAGCATAGTGATGAGTTTAATCTTTTGAAGCCTGAAACTCTGATGAGTAACTGACACATCATTTCAAAGAATGACCATATACAGGGGCATGTTTTCTGGAGATTTTGTTAAGCATGAGCAAGTATGTTTTCCCAATTGATGCTTTCATGGGCACAAAACTTGAATACAACATTGATCATTGAATGTGTCGAGTACAATCAATCTGGGGCAATAACGTCGAGATCCGATGAATCTCTCAGAGTTTGAAGATACTGGGGCAGATTATCTCAAGTCCTTATGTACTCGACATTCTCCTAAATTGAGTTTTTCATTGTTGATCTTCTCCTCCAGTAGAGTTTGTTGATATTTC
>OZ012738.1:187545347-187595854 GCA_963859935.3 Lathyrus sativus | reverse complement strand
AACCATAAAAGGATAGGATCGGGAAAAAATTAGGGATAAAAAGTGAAAGAATGAACCCGCAAAGTTGAAAACCTGAAAAGGCGACTTTGGCAAAAATGGGTATCTCGGTGAAGTGAAAACCCGCAAGGGAGATTCAGGAAAAAGTTAGGGATTTAAAAGCAAATGACTATGGTCTGCATCCGACCCTTGAGCACAATTGGATTCTTGGAGGACCTGAGGGTTGACAAGTCAGTCTCTTTAGAAGGTGAAACATTGGTGAAGCATCGAAGTCATGCGAGTCATTGTCGAACCGACACATGGTGGTCGTCTGTCTCCATGTTGCCGACATTTGTATATTTTTCTGAATTTGTACTTTTTGCACAACTTTCTCTTTCCAGGAGTTGCATCGGATGTGATTTGCCTATTTACAGGCCACTTTCAATCAATGAAGTATTTTCCACAAAGAGCTTTTTGTTCTTGTTTTTTCTTTTTACTGTTTTGTTTGCAAAAAGACGCCTGATGTTTTTGATAAAACTTTGCATACATAAACTTTTAGGGCTTTGCTAATTATAATTGAAACAATGATTTATTCGAATGATGTCATGGACGAAGACCGAAATAGGCTTTGTTGCATACATGACACATTGTTCGTTTGTCATTTGCAGGGCTCTCGCCGATATGAATTGTTTCAGAAGTGTCTCATCAATAGTGACATGTCTCTATCCCCACAGGGTGAAGATGTCAGATCAGAAGTATCTCCCCAGCAGGTTGAGATTAAGGTCATCCCCAGCAGGTTAAGATTTGGGATTTTTCTCCCAACAGCAGGGCAAGTTCAGTGCAGTTCCCCACAGAGTCTATGTCGTTGACTCATTTCCCTAAGCAGAGGTTGATGCTGATTCACTTGATGAGTATTCCCCAGTGAAGTTGCCTTCTGCAGCAGAATCCAGTGGTTATTGGTATTCTCCAGAGTGAGATTTTGGAATTATTCCCAATAAATCTTATTTTCTCCAGAAGAGTTTTATTTTGGAAGGCCATTCAGGGCACCTCCCCAGGAGAGTTCTATTTCCAGGAGGTCGTTCAGGGCGTTTTTCCCGGCACGAGTTTGTTTGCCATTTATTTCGGCACCTTTTTGCGGTGGTGTTCCTTTGCATTTGTATTTTGCATAGCATCCTCCCAAACGCGTAGCATTTCCATTTCGTATGAAGCATTACACCATATTCAAACATATGCATGTGAAGCATAAGCCAGGTTGTTACTTTTTGTTGCCAGACGTCTTTCCAGCAGATAATGGCGTGATTCATGAGCCTGTGTGGTTTCCATACCCCAACAAAATCTTTAATAGATGTTTTCATCTAATCTTTTGCTCCCTAACAGAGTTTGCTTGTTTAAGTTTCTCTTTCCCCAGCAGAATTCTCTTTCAAATTGTGAATCGGTTGATTCTACTTCCAACTTTGCGTTGAGACTGTCTAACTTGTGTTAGCTTTTGTTTTTCCGACATAGTGTCGAGCCTGTTGTTTAACACTTGTTCCAACTTTGTGTTGAGGCTGTCTAACTTGTGTTAGCAGTTGTCTTTTCTGACTTAGTGTCGAGCCTGCTATTTAGCAGATGTCTTTTCCGACCGAGTGTCGAGCCTGCTGTTTAGCAGATGTCTTTTCCGACCGAGTGTCGAGCCTGCTGTTTAGCATATGTCTTTTCCAACCGAGTGTCGAGCCTGCTGTTTAGCATATGTCTTTTCCTACTTAGTGTCGAGCCTATTGTTTAAAAGTTGTTCCAACTTTGTGTTGAGGCTATCTAACTTGTGTTAGCAGTTGTTTTTTCGACTGAACATCGAGCCTGTTGTTTAACAGATGTTGTTTTTTCGAATTTGTATCGAGCCAGCTGTTTAGTAGTTGTTTTTCCGACTGAGCATCGAGCCTGCTGTTTAGCATTTGTATTTCCAACTGCGTGTCGAGGCTTTCTAACTTGTGGTTAGTAGCTCTTTCCTATCATTTTCAGATACATTTCCTTGGTGATTCCACATTGGTGGACAAATTCTACGGTTTACAATCCCGCGGTTGGCAAATTTCTGGGTTGTTTTGTATTCAATCACCTTTTACCTTGAATGTTTGAAAGCGGTTGCTTTTCATACCTTCAGGTCCAAGTCGTTTGAATAAGGGCAGCTGTTGCACCCCAAAATTTGCCCCACCTTTTCTTTCATCTTGGCTTATGTTTCATAGCATTTAGCATTTGTATTTGTGCATAGCATTGGTTCTAGTAAGGGGATCAAGATGTTGTTTTTGCTACTCAAGAAAGAAGTTTCAGGTTCAAGCTCAAGCAAGGTTATATTTTCAAGTCAACAAGTGTTCATCATCATCAAAGTTGGGTCTCAAAGCTTCTTGAGAGGAGAGAGTATGTGTTTGGGTATCACCTCCTATCTTGAGGATGTGTAGAGGCACATGAGGTTATCTCCTTGGATGATATATGGTTCAAAAGATCAATGTACACCTTGAGGGTTCCTTATGAGGGTCCCGTGATCACACAAATCATCTGTAAGAACCTCAGTCAATGGAGAAAGTGTTAGGGTTTCATCTGGTCAACAAAAGGTCAATTGCGGACTTGAGAGGGCTCAAAGCTTGGGTCTTGATCTTGGAAGCCATGGGAAGTCATCCAAGACCATCTCAAACGTCATGATGAGGCTAGAATAAGAAGATTCAAAGGTTCAAGAGGTTACTAAATTAGGGTTTCAGATGATTCTAAGTGTAAAATCCCCTCTTTTGGTACCTAACTTCAAAGATAAATTTCACTATGATATAAGTCTTGTCTCATTTTCTATCAAACATGAGACTTGTTCCTCGTCATTCAAGCTTTCTTTTGAGTACAAGAACTCATCCATTGGATTCATAAATCTCAAGTTATGATTGCTACAAGTTGGTGTCACTAAATGAAGAGATTTTAGAGGCACTCAAAGTTAACTCACTTCCAAGGCATTTTTCAAAAGTTGGTGATCATGGCTCAAGGCTTGGGTCTTGATCTTGGAACCAAGCTCTATCTCATTTTTTATCAAACATGAAAGTTGTTCCTTATTGTCTTAACTTTCCAAAATGGCTAAAACTTATCATTTTCATATGTGGAGCTCTAGTTATGGTCTTCTCAAGTCAAGGGTAATTTTGGAAACCTAGTTTTAGGTCATTCACTTCAAGGACCAATTTCATGAACTTCAAGACCTCTAATCCAATTTCTTGCCACATGAAAGTTGTGTCAAATGGTATTAACTTTATCTTGATCTCTAATTCCATGGTATTTGATGAATTATGAGATCACTTAAGCCATAATTAGCATGAAAACTTGACATTTGGACCTAGAATGAATTTCTTCCAATTCAAGTTACTAAATGAAGTTATTTTTGAATTTTTGAGACTATACCATCATCATATCATGTGCATGATACTCCTTACCTAATTTGAGCCAACATAGAACCACATTTCAAATCATTTTTCAAACTTTGTACCATTTGGAGTAATTGTTCAAAACTTTATTCCAACTCATTTTTAATCATCCAAACCACCATGATTCATTTCCACACACCCTAACTGTCCAAAATTGCTGACCAAGAGGATTGTACAAGCAGCCATATCTGTTTGCACATGGAATGGAGTTTTTTGGCAAGTTTTGTAAATCAAACAAATCCTTCAACATGGGCCTGCATGAGTACCCTTAAGCCTTCACATATAAGTGGAAATTGAACCCTAAATAATCAGAATTGGAGGAGCTGCGCAGAGGAGTGAGTTTCATTAAGAATTGCATAGAATTTCTCTCTCTCGAATTGGGTTTCTCACTGAGTTTCCCTTCCAACTGTTGCTCAATTCATCATCACACAAGCATAAGGAGTGGATTAGCAGCTTCAAAGTGAAGCTTACGCTGTGTTTGAAGAGCCAACGGAGCAGCTCCGTTAGGTAACATTTCACTCTTTGAATCTTCCATTTTAGGCATGTATTTAGGAGCATATTGGCTGCATATGAAGCCCTACCTCGTGTAGGCAATGTTTGCATCATTATTGTGTCTGTTTGAGATGATTTCAGTTTGAGCACCTAACTTTCGTGGCCTGTTTTCACCTAGTTCTAAGAACCTTTTTCAAAAACCATTGCCATATTTGGATTCTACGTGAAAAAAGCTAAGAAATGATGCCAAGAGTTTGGATTCTACGTGAAAAAGCTAAGGCTCCGGCGTCAGAGGTGGTGCTGAGGTGTTTGGTGACATGTCCCGTTGACTTGTGCATGTGGCGCGTTGAATCTGAGTTGGCTTGCCATGACGTTTAATGAAACAAATCGTTTCATTGTGAAGTTGAGCTTGTTTTGGTTTGGGCCTTGGATTATTAATATCTCCACCCCCCCCCCCCCCCCATTTGTTGGCCCATGCGCATGGTACAAAGGATTCAGTTCAACCCACAATGCTAATACACCTCCTCTTGCTTTTCTTTGTTCTTTTTTATTTTATTTTCTTGCATTTTCATTTTAAATCATTTTAAAATAGTTTAAGTTATTGCAAAAACCCCAAAAAATGTGTTTCTGATATTTCATCATGTTGAGATATTTTCCATGATTTTTATTTTATTTTTGTTATTTTTAATTAATTTAATTGTTGGAGTGGTTTTATGGTTGATGTCACTATTGCGAAAAAGAGCCGGCTGAATGACATAAGAGTCACCATCGTTCGTTATTTGTCCCAGAGAGAGAGAAAGGAAACGATCAAAGAAAACCTACGAAAAAGGGAAAAGACAAGGTCGTCGCAACCAAATCTTGGGTTCGGGAGTCGGTTACGCAAGGGGAAGGTATGAGCACCCATCACGTCCGTTGTACTCAACGGGATCCACGCTTGTTGTCTAATCTATGGGTGAAAACCATCTAAAGCTGCTGCTAAACGGGGGTGAAGAGAAAGAACAAACTCAATAGGACATCGCCGCCCTATGCTTACGTATTCCCTCGTGCAATGGGAAAGTACGAGTCAACGTAGTTCAGAAAACTACGGGTGATGGGGGAAGGTTACTCGCCAAGGCATCACCGTCTTGTGCCTACGTATCCTCATCTAGTATGACACGACCACTGATTCGTTCAAGTGGTTTACTGAGTAGGGTTAAATCTCCGTTCTAGAAGTTAGGGACGACGCCTGTTTACGGTAGCACAAAAACTTAACACACTCTTTCTGAAAATTATGTTTAAAACAAATCCCGAAGGATAAAAAGGTTTTGATCTTTTTGTTTTTGCTTTTTATGAGAAGAAATGAATTGAGTTAGATTTGAAAACTCATGTTACACTAAAGACTATCACTTGAGAGCGAATGTGCTGGATATCGTCCAAAGGGCATATGCTAAACACTCTAGACAGTGTGAGAGGAGACCCCTTACCCATCATTCCTCAAATATTTAAGGCTCGTAGCATACAACAATCGTCTTTCTTTATTGAGTGTCTTAAGAAATTTTTGGAGATGAGAATAGAAGACGCAAGACTCTAAGGGGAACTGATCAACCCTAATGTTATCATACAATGTGGTCCTAAAGTTGAGATTGAAAAGGGAACTACCTAATGTTATCATGCAAAGGATTGAAAGCCTAATGTCTCTCATATTCCCATCTTGAACAAAAGGACTAGGAATCCTAAGGGATCATGGCAAAAGAGCACAAGTAAACACATAGCAATTCAATCATAGATGAAAAGAGATAAGAGATGAAAGTGACTTAAACAAGTTAATGCAAAGAAATGCAAGCATGAAATGCAAACACGAATGCAAGATGAAATGCAAATAATACTCAAAAACAAAGGAGACTCAAACACAAGAGATGACTTGAACAAGTCAAGAAGGATGAGATGAAATGGGGAAAACTAAACTCCTACAACCAATTACCATCAATCATCAAGGAAGAAAAGTGTTATCCTAAGATGAACACACAAAGAAAAAAGGGAGGAAAGAGTGTGGGGCAGCCACCAACACAAACACATCTCAACCATACATTTTTTAAAGATCAAGTAAAGCAAGTGCAAAACAACAATGTGAAACAAGCACCTATGTTCATGACAAGCTCAAAGTGTACACATTAACACCAAATCATCATGAAAAAGTGGTAAACCAAATAGGGCAGAAGTAAACCACAAATGGAATGATCCAAATTCAAAGTCAAAATGAAATGTAAGCACAAGGAAGATCAAATCACATTGAAGAACCAAAGTTCAAACAATTATTTCACATTTCAAACAAATGGAAAGATGTTATCAAAAGATAACTTGTGATACAAGTTACAGACACCAATGACCTCTAAACAATCAAGGAAACATCTCAAGCATGTTAACAAGAGTTATCAAAGCTTAAAAGATGCTCAAGGGATCACTCATGATCATATCCCAAAGATTAGGTCAAGACTAGTATGTGTAAACACCCTTAAAATGACTTGAATTTGTAAAATCCACCAAAAATAGGAAAATACCTCAATAAATCTCAAATGAAATGCTCAAGGTAAGATGAACTAATCATCAAACATAATGCAAAACCTCAAGATCAAATTCAACTCAAAGCACCACCAACTAAGTCCAAGAAGGCATGGTATTCCACCTTATCGACTATGTGTCGAGGGTCAACAAAAGTCAAAGAAAAACCAAATTTAAAATGATCATTGACAACTCAAATCACCCTCAAAACATCCTCAATCCATCACCTAAGTCGGAGAGAAAGTTTGGTCCTAGGGGATTTAAAGTTGAGGGTAAATGATCCAATTCAAAATAGGGTATAAGCCAAAAACACATTGAATCTTAAATTCCATAAAAAATAATAAAATAAATGGAAAATAAAAATAAAAATATTAAAAAATTAAATAACACTTTGAAATAACAGAAAATAATTTT
This sequence comes from Lathyrus sativus, assembly GCA_963859935.3. Lineage (NCBI taxonomy): Eukaryota > Viridiplantae > Streptophyta > Magnoliopsida > Fabales > Fabaceae > Lathyrus > Lathyrus sativus. Next base: position 187,589,006 of record OZ012738.1, on the reverse strand, counting down.
TGGGGAATTTTATGATAAACAAAACAATTTTTTAAAACATTAAAAGTCAAAATGTAAATAAAAGAAATAAAATGAAATACAAAGCATGAAAGGGGTGTATAAGTAAATGGACTGTGAACTGATTCCATGAATAACAGGCTTCTGGGCCAAAGTGTGGGGGGCGCAATTAGCAAAAGAACAAGGCCCATGGACCACACTCAGCTGCCAAAAATGAAACGCAACGTTTCATTAAATGACCTGGCATTCCAATTCAGTTTCAATGCTACACACGAGCAAAGTCAAACCAAACACCAAGTGACACGCCATTAAGTCAGAGAGTCTAAGAAGCCAACTCAGCTTTGCCCTGAAAAAGAACCAGACGCCGGAGCTAGGGCGCCTGATCTCTGGCTATTTCGCCGGAGATCAAGCTTGAAAACTCAATAAAATGGCAGAATCTGGTATCATTTCAAAGCCCTAACCACATAGAACCCAAATCCACTAACCATTTTTGAAAAAGGTTCCTAAAAACAAGTGAAAACCAGCCACAAGTTTTCAATACATAAACTGAAATAATTGCAAACAGAGCTCAAAAACATCCAACACTTGTCTCTAACCATAGAGGACTTCAGACGAATCACCAATAAGCTCAAACAATGTGTATTATGAGAGAAATGAACAAGAAAAATTACCAAACGGAGTGGTTCGGTGACCCTTTACGCCTTAAGCAAGCTTCAGTTTGACACTTCCAAATCCTTCCTTGGGCTTCACTAATGATGATTTGAACCAAAGATTGAAGAAATAACCAGGGAAATACGAAATTCGAAGAGAAGAAATTTTTGATGAATTTTGAAGTGAACTTTCTCTTTCTCACGCAGCAAGCCAAATATGAGGTTTAGGGTTTTAATTTGAACTTATATATGAGGGCTTAATGCACTCCATGCATGCCCATAATGGTTCAATCATGTGATTTCAAATTTTGGCAAAAAAAAGTTTCCTTTCACACATACGCATGGGTTAGCTCTTTCCATTTATTTTGGGGTCAGCAAATGATGCTTTGGGGTGTGTCAAAATGAAAGAGAGTGGTTTGAAGAATTGGAAATGAAGTTGTGCAAAGTTTTGGTTCATGACTTTTTAAGGTATAAAATGTGAAAAAGAAGCATGATACATGTACTCTTGTTTGCACAAATTGGGTAAGATACATCATGGTCATGTAATATTATGGGAATGATGCCAAAAAATCAAGAATCAATTCATCTTATGACTTGTAATGGAAGAAAGTCCAAACCATATCCAAAAATCAATTTCTCACTTTCAAAATGGCTTAAGTGACACCACAAATCATCAGCAATTATGGAAATTGGATTCAAGATGATGTTAAGGCCATTGGACACAAGTTTCATGTTCGACAAAAAAGGATTTGAGGCCTTGAAGTTCATGAAATGGACCATTTAAGAAAATGACCTATAATGAAGTTTCCCAAAATACCCCTTGTGGAGATCATAACTTGAGCTTCACTCATGAGAATGATGACTTCTAGAACTTTTTGGAAATCTAGGATCATGAGGAACAACTTTCATGTTCATCTAAAAGTGAGGAGAAGCTTTATTCCATGTGAAAAATACCTTGGAAGTGAGTTGACTTTGTGTTGACCAAAATTCTCTTCATCTGATGACACCAACTTGTTGACACAATAACTTGAGATGTACAAACCCAATGGATGATTTATTGTACTCAAAATAAAGCTTGAAAGCTGATGAACAGGTCTCATGTTAATGGGAATATGAGATTAGACTTGCATCATACGAAAAAATGTCCTTGAAGTTAGGCACCAAAGAGGGGGATTTTACACTGAAATCAACTGAAACCCTAATTTAGTAACTCCTTGAACTATTGAATTTCCTTGATTTGATCTTATCATGACATCCTAGATGCTTCAAGATTACTTCCCATGGCTTGTATTACTTAGAACGAAGTCTTGAACCCTCTCAAGTCTACAGTTGACCTTGGGTTGACCAGAAACCCTAGCACCATACCCTTTGACTGAGGCTCTTGCAGATGAATTGTTTGACCACACAAACTCCATAAAGACCTCTCAAGATACCCATTTAGCTTTTGAATCATGCCTTATCCAATATGGTGACCTCATGAACCTCTGATGGTACTCAAGATAGGAGGTGACACCCATACACTAGCCATCTTCTCAAGGAGCTTTGAAACCCAATTTGATGGCAATGAACTCTTGATGTCTACCCATGATACCCTTGGTTGAGATTGAACATGAAGCACTCTTTTTGAAGGGAAAACACAACACCTCTTGAAAATGAAAATGCTATGCAATTGCAAATGCTAAAATGAAAATAAACATAAGCCAAGTTAGGAAGAAAAGGTTGGTCAAATTTTGGGTACAACAACTGCCCCTATTCAAACGACTTGGAACTGAAGGGATGAAAAGCGAACGAATTTAAAACATTCAAGGTAAAAGGTGGTTGAATACAAAAGAACCGAGAAATTTGCCAACTGCAAAGGAGAAAACTGTGGAATAGTCCACCAGAGTGGAATTAGAATAAATGTGTCTGATAGTTATAGGAGAGTGAGCTAACCCACCACCAATCAGAAAGTATTGACACGCAGTCGGACAAAATATCTGCTAACATGCATGCAACCACACTAAGTCGGCTTGACACTCGGTCGGTGAAAACATCTACTAACACACAGGTATCTGTTAAACAAACCAGGCAACGAACCCTAAGATCGGCTCAACACGAAGTTGGTAACATCTGCTATCCAAAGCACGCATCTGTTAATTAAAATGAGCAACGAACCCTAAGGTCAGCTCAACACGAAGTTGGTGACATTTTCTATCTAAAAAAGACATCCGTTAATTAAAACGGGCAATGAACCCTAAGGTCAGCTCAACACGAAGATGGTGACATCTGATTTCATAATCAGGCATCTGTTAAATAAAAACAGGCTAAGCCCCGGCTGGTAAAAACATCTCCAATGCAAGCAGGCTCGACATCCTCCAGTAAAACGTCTGCTAAACAGAGCAGACAACGATGCTAGGTCGGTTCAACATGCAATCAGTAATATAATTCACAATTTGAAGGAGAATTCCGTTGGGGAAGAATGAACTTAACCAAATAAACTCTGTTGGGGAGATAATGATAAGACGAACACGTCCATCAAAGATTCTTTGTTGGGGTCTAGATACCATACAGGCTCATGAAATACACTGATATCTGCTGGAGATGCATATGAAAACAAGAGGTAATATCCTGGCTTATGCTTCAAATGCATATGTTTGAGAATGGCGTAATGCTCCATACGAAATAGAAATGATACACGTTTAAGAGGATGCTATGCACAATGCAAATGCGAAGGAACCACTTTAGTAAAATAAATGCTGAAGAGACGAAGCCAACTCCACTGGGGATAACCGGGTGTGCCAAGTACAATTGGACTTATGCTGGGAAAACAAGCCCTGGATGGCTTCCAATAAAATATCTCTCTTGGGTAAACTTCCCTGCTGAGAACAAGATCCACTCTGCTGGGGATCAAATTAACTCTGCTGAGGAAAACGCTCTGAACGACCTTCCAAGATACAACTCTTCTATGGAACAAAAACACCCGACTATGGAAAATGCCCTGAACGGCCTTCCAAGATACAACTCTACCGGGGAGTAGGCAAAATGCTGGATTTTAAATCCAATCTGCTAGGGATTAAAAATATGATTTACTAGGGCGTTATCCCAAACTCTCTCTGCTGAGGATGGAGAATACAATTCTCTGGGGGCAATCCCACTTTGCGGGGAACAAAATGTACTCTAAGGGGAGTTAAGAAAGACAAACATTCTACTGGGGATAAAATCCGCTCTGAGGGGGATTGAGAAAAAACATTCATTGGGAACTCATCCCAAAATCTCGTTCTGGAGAGCACCAATGACCACTTGATTCTGCTGCGGATAACAAACTCACCGGGGAATACTCATCGAGGGAATCAGCATCAACCTCTTCTTGGGGAAATGAGAATAAGACCCATCAACATCAACCTCTGCTTGGGGAATGAGTCAATGACTTAGACTCTATGGGGAAACAAACTCTGAATTCATCCCACTGCTGAGGGAACAGTCCCAAATCTACCTGCCAAGGGATAGGTGTACACCACTGTCGGGGAATCTCGGTCTTGACCCGCTGGGGATAAGTGCAATTTCAACCTGCTGGGGGAGAAACTTGTCTTAAACTGCATACCATCGCCAGCGAGATACTTCTGATCTAACATCTACACCTTGTGGGGATAAAGACATGGTGACTCCACTAGGGATACACCTCTGAAACAAATCTCAATGATGAGAGCCTTGCAAATGACAAACAAACAATGTATCATGTATGCAATAAAGGCTATTTTGGTCATCGTCCATGACATTATTCAAGCAAATCTATGTTTCAATTATGGATTAGTAAAGCCCCAAAAGTTTATGTATGCAAAGTTTTTTCAAAACGTCAAGCGTCTTTTGCAAACAAAATAGTAAAAGCTAAAACAAGAAAAGAAAGCTTTTTGGATAATATACTCATTGATTGAAAATGGTCTGTAAATAGGCAAATTTACATCAGATGCAACTTCTGAAAAGAGAAAGTTGCACGAAAAGGACAAAAATGCACAAGTTATATACAAATGTCGGCAATGTGGTACAGACAACCACCATGTGTCGATTCAACTATGACTCGCATGACTTCGATGCTTTCTCCAATGCTTCATCCTCTGAAAAGACTGACTTGTTAACCCTCGGGTCCTCCAAGAATCCACTGTGTTCATGGGATCAGATGTAGAGCGCAGTTGTTTGCTTCTTTTTTTTTAATCCTTAACTTTTGCCTGAATCGCCCTTGCGGGTTTTCGATCCACCAGGATAACCATTTTTGCCGAAGTCGCCTTTTGAGGTTTTTAACTTCGCGGGTTTACATTTTTTTCTTTTTTATATCCCTAATTTTGTCCCGATCCCAATTTTTTTATGGTTCGCCTGGATGCCCCATTTTTTCCTCGATTTCCTTTTTGTTTCCAACGGGTCTCTTTTAAGCAAAGTTTTTCTGACTACGTCTGCGTTCACAGGGGACGTAAAATGTTCACCGTCCATAGTTGATAGTAGTAAGGCTCCTCCAGAGAAGACTTTCCTTACCACATATGGACCTTCGTAGTTGGGAGTCCATTTGCCCCTATGATCGGTCTGTGGAGGGAGGATCCGCTTGAACACTAAATCACCTGCCTGAAAGCATCGAGGGCACACCTTTTGATCAAAATCTTTCTTCATCCTGCTCTGATATAGCCGGGCATGGGCGATATCTTCCAATATCTTCTCGTCAATCAAGCTAAGCTGATTCAATCTGGCTTTCACCCATTCTGCCTCGTCAAGCTTAACATCAACCAACACCCTCGGGGAAGGAATCTCGACTTCTAATGGTAGGACAACTTCCATACCATACACTAACGAGAAAGGAGTTGCCCTAGTTGAAGCACATACCAAAGTATGATATCCATGTAAAGCAAAGGGAAACATCTCGTGCCAATCTTTGTAGGTAACAACCATCTTCTGCACAATCTTCTTGATGTTCTTATTGGCTGTCTCAACAACACCATTCATCTTTGGGCGATAAGGAGAAGAGTTTTGATGTTCGATCTTAAAACTCTGGCACAGTTCCTTCATCATCTTGTTGTTCAAATTTGAACCATTATCAGTAATGATTCGTTCAGGCACTCCATAACGACAGATAATGTCCTTCTTGATAAATCGAACCACGACCTGTCTGGTCACATTGGCAAAAGAAGCGGCTTTAACCCACTTAGTGAAATAATCAATTGCCACTAGGATGAAGCGATATTCGTTGGAAGCGGCCAGTTCAATGATATCGATCATATCAATGCCCCACATAGCAAAGGGCCAAGGAGATGCCATGACATTCAGAGGACTTGGCGGCACATGCATCTTGTCAGCATAAATCTGGAATTTATGGCACTTTCTGGCGTACTTGAAGCAATCTGACTCCACGGTCATCCAATAGTAGCCTGCCCTCAACAATTTTCGAGACATCGCATGTCCGCCTGCATGGGTACCAAAAGCACCTTTGTGGACTTCTTCCATTAGCAAACCTGCTTCCTTTTCGTCCACACATCTCAACAACACCAAGTCGAAGTTTCTTCTGTAGAGAACATCGTCCTTGTTTAGGTAGTAGTTTCCAAACAATCTTCTCAAGGTCTTCTTATCCCTACTCGATGCCCCAGGCGGATACTCTTGATTCTTGAGAAAGTTTCTAATATCATAATACCACGGCTTCCCATCAGATGCTTCCTCTACTGCGAATATGAAAGTTGGCCTATCGAGGTGAGAGATAGTAATCCTTGGAGCATCATTCCAATGATTCACCTTGTATATTTAGGACAAGGTTGCCAAAGCATCTGCCATTTGATTCTTGGCCCTTGGCACATGATGAAACTCCACTTTGTCTAAGAAAGGTAACAACCTTCTTGCATAATTCATGTAAGGAACCAGGTTGGGCTGACGAGTCTCCTACTCTCCTTTGATCTGATTGATAACCAAAGCTTAATCACCATACACATCAAGGTTTTTGATTCTCAAATCAATAGTGTCTTCAATACCCATGATGCATGCTTCATACTCAACTTCGTTATTGGTGCAGGAAAACGTTAACCTGGCGGTGAACGGTATATGGGAGCCGTGAGGCGTTGTAATGATTACCCCAATTCCGCTGCCATAAGAGTTAACAACACCGTCAAAAATCATCTTCCACTGGGAGCCTATCTTGGGACCTTCGTCAGGTAACAGTTCGTCACAATCCTTCATTTTCAAAAACATGATATCCTCGTCAGGAAATTCAAACTTCATCGGTTGATAATCTTCAATCGGTTTCTCTGCGAGGTATTCTGACAAAACACTTCCCTTAATGGCCTTTTGGGAAACATACTGAATATCGTATTCTGTCAGGACCATCTGCCACCTAACAATTCTTCCTGAAAGCGCATGCTTCTCGAACACATATTTGATCAGAAGTACTGAATATGTATGATTCAATATGTACTGCCTTAGACGTTTGGCTACCCAAGCAAGTGCACGACACGTCTTTTCTAACATTGAATATCTGGACTCACAATCTGTGAACTTCTTACTCAAGTAATAAATAGCATGTTCTTTTCTGCCCGTGTCTTCGTGTTGACCGAGAACACAACCCATGGAGTTCTCAAGAACCGTCAAATACATTATCAATGATCTTCCTGCCACTGGAGGCATCAGTATCGGAGGTTCATGAAAATATTCTTTTATCCTTTCGAATGCCCTTTGGCAATTTTCATTCCAAACAACCGCCTGATCTTTCTTTAACAGCTTGAACAACGATTCATAGGTGGCTGTAAGGTGAGATATGACCCTTGCAATGTAGTTTAACCTCCCCAGAGAACCACGAACCTCTTTTTCTGTTTTCAGCGCTGGCATTTCTTGTATTGCTTTTATCTTTGCAGGATCTACCTCGATTCCTTTTTCACTGATGATAAACCCCAATAGCTTTCCTGACCTTTCTCCGAAAGTGCACTTATTCGGATTAAACCTCAATCTGAATTTCCTCAACCTTTCAAACAGCTTCAAAAGATTAACCAGATGCTCTTCCTCCATTTGTGACTTTGCGATCATGTCATCAACATAAACCTTAATCTCATGATGAATCATATCATGAAACAAAGTCGCCATCGCCTGTTGCTAAGTTGCCCCTGCATTTTTTAATCCAAAAGGCATCACCTTAAAGCAAAAATTCCCCCACGGCGTGATAAAGGTTGTTTTCTTCATGTTGTTTGGGGCCATCTTGATCTAGTTGTACCCAGAGAAACCGTCCATGAAGGAAAACACAGAATGTTGAGCAGTGTTATCGACTAACACATCAATATGGGGGAACGTGAAACCATTTTTCGGGCTCGCTCTATCCAAATCTATGATCTCAACATACATCCTGACCTTTCCGTCCTTCTTAGGTACAGGAACAATGTTAGCGACCCAGGGAGGATAGTTCGTAACAACAAGAAAACTGACGTCCAATTGTTTTTGGACCTATTCCTTAATCTTAACTGCCATATCTGATCTAGTTCTTCTTAATTTCTACTTTATAGGTGGACATTCCTCTTGAAGAGGTAGACAATGTACCACTATATCTGTATCCAGTCGTGGCATATCCTCATATGACCAAGCGAAGACGTCTCTATACTATCGGAGCATCACTACCAGTATTCTCTTGACATCATCTTCTAAAGCAACCCCAATTCTGACCTCTTTTCTGTCTTCCTCTTTACCCAGGTTGGCAACTTCAATCTCTTCTTGATGAGGCAGAATGACCCTCTCTTCTTGTCTCAGCAGTCTGGCAAGCTCTTCAGGCAGGTCTTCATCTTCATCAATCTCTTCTTCAGCTTGAAAGATTGGATGGTCAAAGTCAAAATGAGTCATAGATGAATCTGGAGCGGTGGCATTTGGAATGTAAAACTTCCATGATGATGTTGATGCTCAAAATGATATGCAAACAAGCACAAACCACATTGCCAGTTTATTATCAAAAATAAAAGCAGAAAAATAGGGATCAAAACATTTGAATGCAAATAAACGCCTCTTGGTTAATGATAAAAACCAAGTTTAAACATAAACAAATAAGGGCCCTACAAATGAAAACCACTACATCCTGGGCAGAACGCAGGGCCACACATAATCAAAACAGATAGATTACTCTTCAAAGGACACTTGGACGATTTCCTCAATGGTCCAATTGCATAAGCTTTGCCCAGGAACACATGGCTGAATCCACGTGTCCATATCACAGTCATTGTCTTCTTCGTCTTCAGATACGACATTGATTCTGTCGAAGATCACTCCACCACTGGTAAATTGCACCGGTCCCCTGTACTTTGGAGAATTCTGTAAGGAGGAAGATGGGCTGTATCCCAATCTAAATATGTCCTGCTTGTTGGGAACACCGAGGACTTAACCTCATCCTTGTGAAGAACCAGACTCCACCACAACTAGAGCTTCTTTGAAAGAAGACATGGAAATCTCGGGAGTTTTGTCCATAACAGGAAGCTTCTCTTTGACCTAAACAACTTCAAATGCCTGGTATAAGGTTTCGTAGATTTCCCCATCCACCTCGACATACTTGAAGGATGATAGCTGGCTAATCATTATATCTTCTTCACCGCACACGGTGACAATATTCCCTCCAACCATGTACTTCAGCTTTTGATGCAAGGTTGATGTAACTGTGCCTGCAGAATGAATCCAGGGTCGACCAAGTAGACAGATTTACGCGGGCTGAATGTCCATAATGTAGAAAACAACATTGAAAATCTATGAACCTACTTGAATAGGAATGGTAACTTCACCAAAAACCGATCCTTTTGTTCCATCAAAAGCTCTCACAACAAGATCGCTAGGAGTTCATATCACGCCTTGGGTGTCTAACTTCATTAAAGCTTTCTTGGGCAACACGTTGAGTGATGACCCAGTATCCACCAAGACATGTGACAGGACAGCCCCTCTGCACTTAATGGAAATATGCAAAGCATGATTATTATTTCTTCCCTTGGGAGTCAAGTCTAAATCCGTAAACCCCAAGCCATTTCCAGCATTCACATGGGCCACAACCCCCTCAAGTTGATTCATGGAAATTTCTTGCAGCACGTACGCTGTATTCAGAATCCTCAACAAAGCATTTCGGTGTGCCTTCGAGCATAATAACAGAGATAAAATTGAGATTTTGGACGGAGTTTGCTGTAGATGATCAACAATCTTATAGTCACTCTTTCGAATAAGACGCATGAACTCTTCGACGTCTTTCATCAGAGACTCTATCTTTCCTCGCTGTGAACTTTCTTCCACTATTGCCTTTCCTTTTCCTTTATCAGGCCTCTCCACATTAACCTCTGGAGGTGAAAACACCCTACCGCTTCTTGTTGTACCTCCGGCTCCAACCAAATTGTCAATAGATGACCCTTCAGACGATGTTCCCATTAACTCTTGCTTTTGGCCGTTATAAAATACCTCCGCACCAAAATTCCATGGGATTGCCTTGGTACTTTCGTATGGCATTGGTCCGACTTTAGTGATAATCACAAGCGCTGACCTTGGAGGCGCTGATATGTTAACAGTTCTGAAAGGGATCGAGATCGTGGCGATCTCATCCTGCTCCTAATTAATCACCATCACATCTTTTCTTCCTTTAATCCTGTCAAACTGCAATACACCTTCATTCATCAGATATTGAATATGGTTCTTCAAATCTTCATAACCCTCAGGGTGAGCCATACAACCTTCGAAACTTTCCATAAAACCTGGAAAAACTCTGCCTTTCAACAACTTACTTTTAACAAAGCTCAACGGTGTTCTCAATTCTGCGACGTCCATCACCAAATTCGGCTCTTCTTCTTCAATAACAACATTAACTCTGGCCGCTCCATGATCAGGCATTGGGTTCTGAACCACATTAGGAGTATCATTGGTGAAGTTAATTTCCTTGCTGTCAAGAAGTCTTGCACCTTATGCTTTAAAGCCTTGCAATTATCTATATTGTGGCCTAGAGCGCCTGAATGAAAGTCACATCTGGCATTCGCGTTATAACTCGGGGGTGGCGCGCTTGTAAGAGGTGCCAATGTTATCTTTTGAATTAGCTGAAGTTGTAACAAATGCTGTAGAAGTTGAGAATATGGCATAGGTGGTGTTTCAAACTTCCTATTCAGTGTTCTTCCACGGTCCTGAAACCGTCGCGGTGCATAATTCTATTGTTGTTGTTGAGGTGCTGCAGGAATAGTGATGCTTGCAACCAGTGGTTGTTGTAGCTGATATTGTGGTTGGCGCTAAATCCTGAAACTGCATTTGTACCACCCTCCCTCTTCTTAGAGTTACCAAAAGTCTTTATTCCTCCACCAGATGTGGAACCTTCCCCTGCTTGAATGTTATCCAACTTGATACCATTCTTAACCCTCTCACCAGTAATAATCAAATCAGAAACATTGTCTGACATGTTATCAATCAGCTTTTCATAACAAATCCCTAGCAACATTGCCACAAACATATTAATGAGCTCCCTTTCCACCATTGGAGGCTGAACTCTCGCAGCGAGTTCACGCTACCTTTGGGCATACTCTTTAAACTCATTATTCATTTGAGAAAGATTCTGCAACTGAACTCGGTTTGGCGCCAGGTCGCTATTGTACTGATAATGACGGACAAAGGCCTCTCCAAGATCCCTCCAGCTTTTGATATTGGTCTCCTCAAGGCCCGTGTACCATTCTAGTGAAGGTCCAGACAAATTGTCTTGGAAGAAGTGCATCAAGAGCTTTTCATCATCCGAGTAGGCGGACATCTTCCTGTAATATGACCTGAGGTATACTCTAGGACAAGTTGTCCCTTTGTACTTATCAAAGTCAGGCACTTTGAACTTGGGTGGAATCTTCAAACCTGGAATCAGCCACAAGTTAGACATATCAAGCCCTAGAGAATTCTGATTCTCCAAATTCTTCATTTTCTCCTCTATCATTTTAAACCTCTTCTTCGCATCAGTCTGCAAGCCTACACCCAGATCTTCCATGGAGAAAACATCATCCTGTTCATCCTCCTCCCACTGAGGACCTGCTGCCCCATGTGCAACGCCCGCTGCACCTGGTATGTGAACTCCTGATTGATGGCCTCCACCCAGAGGAATGACAACAATAGGAATAATATTAGGTTGAGGAGTGCCATTATCAACTAGGGGAGGAACGACAGTGGTCCCACCATGTAAAACTCCGCTTCTATCCACCTTATCAATCAAAGGTTGAACGAGTGTTCTGAGTTGCTCCTGACCATTAGCAACCCCTTGCATGAGATCCATGAACTGAGCCATACGGTCCCTAAACTCTTGCAACTCAAGCTGAATATGATCCATGGCTCTCTTCTGATTCCCTCTGGTCGAGTATCGGTGAAACGTCTGGTCTGCTATCCTGAAACAATGCTGAGAGAAAAACCATAGAGATAAGGTTAACGAAACTAGAACATCTGCAATGAAATATGATAATGATGCAAAATGCAAGCTTGCAAATATGTCTCAGGGAAATTCTCCCCTTGATTCTAGTTCCACGGGAGAAGCAACAGAAGGCAAAAGAACCACAGATAAGACCACAAAATCCATCTCATAAATAAAATGAGGATAAGAGTCAACACGTACAACATATCACCAAGGAAAACAACAGAGTCATCAATACGAACTTATCCGACAATCCTGGTGATGGTCTGAATACAAGATAAAAACAAATACAGAAGAACAAAGGAAAACTGCATCAGCCACGATAGCGAGTCTGGAACTCTTCTAACAACTTCTTCGTATTCGGATGCTCAGATCGCGCAATCAGCACCTGAATAAGCAACTCCCTTCTGCTGATGACATCCTTCAAATCTTGAGCATACTGCTCCAAAGCACCATCTCCGAAAGCATCTTCGAGTCTGGGCTTCTTTAATTATGCTCTTATCTTGTATTCCTCCAACGTTTCAAGAGCTTCTCGTAGCTTACGGTCATTCTCATAGTGATGAGATAATTATCCTGGATCCTTTTCATCTTTCATCCGGAGCTGAGTTTTCAACCTAATAATTTGCTGATGAATCTCATCTTCTCTTTCCTTGTTATTGGTCAAAGCTACATTCCATTGATTGTTGAACTTTGATATCTCCAAGCGTGCTTTTTATAGCTCCTTCTTCTTGCCTTTGAGGGCATTACCCATGCTCTTTAAATCTTGACCAAGTCATTTTATGACGCGAATGTCTTCAGTAAATTCTCTCCCCATTTTATTAAGAGTCTCTGTTTTCATCTTGGACAGGTAGGTAGCTTCATTCTTTTCACTCCTCAGCTGAATGACCTCCTTTTCCGGCTCTTCATTCATTCTGCGTAGCTCTTCTTTCTCGACCCACAGCTGGTTATACTTCTGAATGTCAACTGTTGTCGGTTCTTCAACTACCGAAGGATATAAAGGCTCTCTAACTGGGAAAGGTAACAACAACCTCTCAACCCTCTCTTGGATCCACTCAACATATGGTCCATAGGATTTATAGTCACCTTTACCAAAGGAAGGTTTTCCTCTTCGATGAATGTTACTCCAAGCTTTCTTCAAAATGGGTAGAGTATCACTATCAGCCATCCCTGTGAAATAAAGAGATTCATGCATTTCTTCCTCGCTCGGGGGTTCTCTCAAGGCATAACCTAATTGTCGGACTGCAAGAGCTGGATTATAATTGATGCCACCTTTTCTTCCTATCAAAGGAACATTGGGAAAGCTTCCACAACTGAAGATGATTTCACTACCAAACAGATCCCTATCGAACCTCACAATATTCTCCAACGTCAAGCCCATGAGCCTCTCAGACCAACCAACTGTGTCTGAGGTATCAATAAAAGGTCCAGCCTTAGGAAGATGTGACATAAACCATCTGTAAAGAAGTGACGCATAGCAAGAGACATTTTTCCCTCTTCTGTTCTCATTCTTTTAGTGTACGAAATGGTATACATCTCCTAAGAGTGTAGGAACAGGATTCTTAGAAGCGAAGATATGGAAGGCTTCCAAATCAACGAAGTCTGGGATATTAGGGAACAAGACCATGCCATAAATGCAGAGAGCCAAAATAGCATTGAAAATTGACCAACATCCCTCCTTAGCAAAGTGTTGAGCTTTGCTCACCAAGAATGACAGCGGGAAACCAAGAAATCCACCTCTCCACACCAACTTGCCATCCAACTCAGAGACATCCAGATGAAGCGCACCAGCCAACTTGGTCAAATCAGGTTCCTCTTCAGAGTGCACAAAAGGAAATTCCTCCAAGACTGAGACTCCCACCAATTGAGCAAACTCCTTAAAAGTTGTTAACAAAACATATCCCGGGAAAGTGAAGCAATGCAACTGAGGGTCATAATGTTAGAACATAGATTGGTTCTTAGTTATATCTCTATGTTTTGATGATAACTCTTACGAAATTTTGTATTAAGAAATTATATACTCTAAAATTTGTTCAAGAATTTTTGCTGCAGATATTAAAGTTAATATACTTCTGAAAGCAAATTGGATCTGAATGTTAAACTATGCAAGGCTTTGAAGCGTCAGAAGCATCTCTTAGAAGAATCTGAACGCTGCCTACAGAAGACTCTGAGCGCTGCCTACAGAAGGATCTGAAGCAGAAGCTACAGAAGCATATGAAGCATACAAATGAATACTTTGTATGAAGAGTTTCAAGCACAGTTTTTTAGAAGACTCTGATAGTACTGTATGCTGCAAGTACTGAGGATCTGATCCCTAAACTCTGATCTAATGAATCTCACGCTAAAGCACACTTGCTGCAACACTCTGATACAACATATTCTGAAGACATCAAGACTCTGATCAGTCAAGGCTCTGATGTGAATTGCTGGGAATTAGAAACTTGTCGAAGAAGATTATTTGAAGATATACCCGTTGGTTAGGCCAAACGACTCTTTCCTCATTTATGCTAGACACAAGAACTCAAGCAAAAAGGATTTCTCTGAACATTCTTCTTCTAGGAAAGGTCAAGTGATGTGAAGACAAAAAGGTTACAACTACTTTGCAGACACGGTCTTCCAAGTGCAAACGTCTTGGACTTCTGTGCCTATAAAAGCAAGACTTCAACATCTTTCTCAAGTTGACGATTATTGAAAGAAATTCATTGAAAAGCTCTCATACAATTTACTCTCTTTGCTGAATTTATTCCATACGTTCTTAAAACCTAAGTGTAAATCACAGTTGTGATATAGCTTTCTTAGAAGCATTCAAACACCTGTTTAGTTTTACATTTGATTGTAAAGGTTCCTTGAGAAGACCTAGTTGTGGTCAGTAGTTCTTGAGAAGACTAAGAACAATTGCTCTTAGTGTTTGCTATTTTAATCAGTTTGATTAATAGTGGATTAAGTCCTTGTGGAGAAAGGAAAATCACTCTTGATAGGTGTGCTGGGGAAAAATTTCTTTTTAATCCCTCTTTTTCATTCTTTTGATTCCCTAACTTTTGCCTGGACTGACTCCTTTTGAGTTCTTTTCGATTTTTTCGATTTCTTTTTGAAGTCCAGCGGGATGCCCTAATCTTTGCCTAAGTATTAGCTTTCTCAGCTTTTCTTTCTTTTTACTTAGCGGGCTTTCTTTCTTCTTTCTTTTGGAACAAAGTCGTGTGACACTGGTTGTCTTGATTGCTCCGAAAGGATTGTAACTGTCTCACTCATGATCGGTGAGTTTTGACCTCTTGAAAGGTGTAAACTGATTTGTCCTTGAAAGACAACACTCCTCTGTAAGACTTGAACGCTCGGTCAAGCTAACTGCCAACTACCCTGCCCCGGGTTAAGATGTGAGGGTTTTAAAAGTCCGAAAAAACTTCTACTTCCTGGCTCGAAGTGGTTAACAAGGGACTAACTCCTTATATCTCCAGTGTTTGGGGAATTTGAAACAATGCCTTGTACGTCATCGGTACGGTCTTATCTGAAAGCATACGATCATTGGTTATGAGTTTAGTTTCGTCATCCTCCCTCTAATCTTTGCTAGTCACAATGATAAAGTGGAGTGAATAAAAATGCAAGTGTCAGTGCAATGCAGTAAATGAGCGACAGCGACATGATTAATTCAGAAAAATGCATAGTCACTTTATTATTATCACCATTCGAACCATACAATGTTTAAAAGCAAGCAGTAGCTAACAGAAAAGAAACTACAAATGCAAATGATATAAAAGCTTGAGAACTGCCAATGCTGAGGCGCCTGCCTGTCTGAACCACTGGCTTCTGCTGGGGAATACTTTCCGAGTCTACGAGCTTAGACAGCTGAACGGTTGGGATGAACAAACAGAAACCCTTCTCGAAAGGAAATGCGATCCTGGTCAATCAACTGCTGTACCTTCGCCTGAAATGCTTTACAATCTTCTGTTGAATGCCCTGGAGAGCCACCATGATAACCACACTGAACGTGGGGATTATACCCAGGAGGGTAAGGTTCTGGAACTGGCTTAAGAGCTTTCGGCTCCACCAAAGAATTCTGAATCAAAGATGGTAGCAACTGGCTATACGGCACAGGCACTGGGTGAAAAGGAGCATTCCTTCGTTCCAAGTTGTTGCGAGGTCTGTTCTGGTTCTGACGCTGATTCTGATAACCTCGGCCACGAGTTCGCTGCTTTGCAATGGAAGCGACATAAGATTCCTGATATGGTGCCCCAGGTACGGCTGTCTGTTCAGTATAACAAGCCACGGGAGGTACTGATCTCTGATAAGATGATGAACCAACAAAATTCACTGATTCGCTTCGAGGATATTCAACCTTTGGCATGACTGAGTTGATCACAACTTCTTCTTCACTCTGATAGTCACAAGGGTATTCAGTTTCACCAGCTTGATCATATGAAGTAATCTGAATATTCCCCATTCTTATGGAGTACTCAAGGCGTTCTCCTAATGCTACCGCGTCAGAGAAACTTGCCGGGATCCCGAGCAATCTTTTGAAGTACGGATATTGTAGGGAATCTACAAACATGCTTGCCAGCTCTTGGTCTAACAGCGGTGGACGCACTCTAGCAGCAAATTCTCTCCATCTCTGAGCATACCTCCTGATAGGTTCATTGATCTCTTGAGACAACTCTTGCAAATGCATGCGATAGGGAGCAATGTCTATATTATAATCGTACTGCTTCAGAAAAGCTCTGGCCAAATCCATCCATGATTGAATCTGATTCCTCTCTAACTGCATATACCACCTCAAAGATGCCCCAGTCAGACTATCTTGAAAGCAATGAATCATCAATTTGTCATCTCGCGCAAACGCAGTCATTCTTCGACAGAACATCATCAAATGCAGCTTCGGACAGCTATCTCCCGTGTACTTCTCAAATTTCGGCACTTTGAACTTGTAAGGCAACACCAGGTCAGGAACCAAACACATGCCTACAGCATCCAGGTTAACAACATCTTTGGCTTTCAAAGCTTTCAATCCTTCTTCCAATGCTCGGAGTCTTCTACCCTGGTCGAGAGCTCTTGGATCTACCATCCCAGCCATTGGAATATCTCTACGGTAGTTCATCACAGGGAAAGCAACACCTTGATTGTTAACAGGAGGAAAACGCTCATTCCGGGCAACAAACTGCTCATGTCGATCTCGGTTCTCAACAGAAGGTTGTACAACTTGGTCTGCATCAATGTTGTTCACTTGCGGGAAGTCTTCCATAGAATCATACAGAGGGTTGGACGCCATAGTGAACCCTGTCAAGGTATTGGGAGACTGGAAATTGCCTTCAGACATAGCCACCAATAATCTTCAGCTGACTTCAATACTTGATTCTGCTCAAATCTACTCAACCCCTAGGCAGGTCTTCTGACAATCAACAGCTGCTCAATCCAAACTCCGGGTAATCACCTTCAGGAAACAAAGGCCGGATCAGAACTCTGGCTAGCTGGAGGATGATATGCAATGCAACACTGATATGCACATGATATGCAAAATGCAGCAAATAACGGGACCACATCCCCCCACACAAATCTGAATACTGCTGCGCTGACGGAGACGTTCTCTGAAAAGAAGACCAGAATAACGGGTAGGTTGGAAGTCAAGTTTCCTGCACAAAAACCCCCCCCACTCACAGGTATGGACCTATCTCTAACAAGGTACGGCATCCTATGCGGTCGTCAGCGTCATAGACTTTCATGAGGAATGATACGATTCCCAGAAGGAGTGGCATCGTCATCTCATGAAGAGGCCTCACTTAGCTGACTTCCAAATGATCGGTTCCCAGAGTCGACAATCCTCACGTCTGGACTCCCCTCAGATCCTCAGGACCGGAAAGAAGCACCTCTGCGAGAACCTCGTCTGAGCGCAGATTTTCGTAGGGAACTGTGCCTGCTCAGCAGACAGGTTCGTCTACTACTTCTCCGCAACTATATCTAGGTGCATACTCATACTCAAGCCCAGGTCCGGCTTATCTCAATCATAGAACACCCGTAACACCCCAACAGCAATAGATAATATCGATAAATAAGCCTCAAATAGACAAGCAAACAAGCGCTAGGATTGACTCTCTTAAGGGACGTTGGATCCCACATGCATGGGGAACTATCGCAGTCCCCAGCAGAGTCGCCAGCTGTCGCTACTGCGAAAATCGGCGCCGGCTGACAGAAGAGTCGCCACCGTGCGTTATTTATCCCTCAGAGCGGGAAAGGGAACGCTCGAAGTAAACCTCGCAAAAAATGGGGAAAAGGTATGGTCATCGTAACCAAAACCTAGGTTCGGGAGTCGGTTACGCAAGGGGAAGGTATTAGCACCCCTCACATCCGTCGTACTCGACGGGATCCACGCTTGCTTGGGTTGTCTAAAGGATGCAAAAACAATCTATCTACGGCTGCTAAATTTAAACGGAAGGGAATTGACTCGATAGAGCGTCGCACTCTATGCCTACGTATTCTCAAGAGAGAAAGTCAGAGTCAACGTAGTTCGGGACTACAGGGAAAATTGGCTCGCCAAGACGTCGCGTCTTGTGCCTACGTACTTCCACCTTGCATGGAAGATCAGAGCTTTACGTAGTTCAGACTAACTACGGCAAAACAAACATTCTCACACAGCAGTGAGAAAAACAACTGGTTTCATAGGGTCGGGAACCTATGGGCAAAACTATGGCTTGGTCTCAAATGTGCTTGGGCAAGAGAGAAAAAGGGTTATCAATTAGTCGTCAGCGGGAAAGTCTCGATCGCACAGCCGCGAGAGAACAAAAGAATTAGTCGTTAGTGTGCTCGCTAGGATATCGCATCCTATGCCTACATATTCTCGTCTGGTACGAGAAATCAGAGCAGCTGTAGTTCGGCTACTTCGGGACCACAGCTCAAATCTCGTTTTATTAATCTCTGAAAAAATGGTTACAATGAGTGGATACTGAAAATAACTCTCCTAGGAAATACTATCCTATTCTATCCTAAAAAATCGAATGAAAAAGAGCCCCCTAACAAGTGGGCTTCTAAAACTATCCTAAAACAAATAAATCCTAAAAAATATTACATCTAATATTTTTTGCTATTTTCCAACTATTTTCTTCTTTTTTCTTTCCTAATATTTCTCTTTTCAATATTTTTTCAAATGTTTTTCATATATTTTTCATATTTTTTCAATATATTTTTCATATTTTTTCAATATATTTTTCTCTACTTTTCACATATTTTTTCTATTCACTTTTCTTTTTCTTTCTCTTTTCTCTTTTCTTATAATATTTTTCTCCCTATTTTCTTTTCAATATTTTCTTTTTCTATTATTCTTCCATGCTCTTTTTTCTTATTTCTTTTCAATATATTTTCTCCCTTCATATTTTTGTAAAACTATAAAGAAAAGAAAAAATATAAAAGAAAATAAAAGAAAAATATAAAGGGAGGGGGGTGTTACAGTTACAAGGGGGGTTGTACAACTAAATAAAAACAGGATGGGCCCAGCCCAGCAAACCAACCAAAAAAAGCTGGGAGGGGGGTATGGAATTGAAACGAGGGTGTGTTGAGAAATAGGGCCCAGCCCAGAACTCATCCAAAAAAACCAGAGGGGATGTTGATCCCAAAAAATGGAATTGGGCCCTAAGGCCCACTCCATCCTTCTCCTTCCTCTCTTCACTCTCTGAACAACCAAAGAAACCCTAATCCCTTCCTCCTTTCTCCCTCACAGCGCCGCCGCCGTCCAAGATCCTTCCTTTCCTTCTCCCTTTCTCAACCTCGTTCTCCGCCATGAACCAACTTCTTCCTCTCAACCTCCCTCTCAGATTCAACTCTCAAACAACTTCTGAATTCACCCTTCTCAATATTTCGCTCCAACAATCCTTCATTCAAACCCACTCCATCGAAGCTCAGGGACGACGAGGATTATATGATGTCCTGGGTTTGATGCTTCAGATGAGGCAGATCTTGAAGATCTTTGTTAGTTCTTGAAGGTTTCCGGGGATTGTCTTGAAGGTGTTGTTCTGGAAATCTGGTGAAGCTTGAAGACTGACGAAGCTTTGTTGAAGGTATTGACGAACGATGATGTAGAGTTTCTGGAACCAGACGAATGTTCTTCACTGACGAAGATTGGAATTCGTGGCGATGGTCTTGGATCTGGGAACCTGTTTGTAGAAATTGCAGATCGATGATGAATCTGGGGATTGCTTGCAGAACATTGAAGATTCTGGGGATTGTGATGAACATGGTGGAGCTTCGAAGGAACTTCTGGAAAATGTATGAAGATTGATGATGGATATTCATCGTCTCTGATGAATTTCTGGAAATGCTTCTTGAAGGTTCTTGCTCTGATGGTTTTCTGGATGATGATGATTGTTAGAGGAGATGAGGGTTTGACCGGGAGAGATGAAGATTGTTGACGATTTCTGGAGGTTTTCTGGGTTTGTTAGTAGGATTGATTAAGCTTGATCGGAGATGGAGGTTGGAGGTTCCTGGAAATTTCTGGGTTGAGGCGCGGTGGAGGTATGAAGATGATGATCGGAATCTGGAATTTGGTGGTGGTTTCCGGTGAGGGGTGCGGTGGCCGCCGGCCATGCAGGCCGGCCGGTGGGTGCTTCAGGCGAGGCGCTGGGTGGTCGCCACGTGGGGGAGCTAGTGGAGGGGGCGCACGCATGTGAGACGCGTGTCCCACGCGTGGCCTGGTGAGAGAAAGCGCTGAGGTGAGGTGGCGTGGTGTGGGACCTGCAGCGTGGGGGCAGCCTCTTGGCAACACGTGGGTTGCTCTGTTTATAGCACTGAGATATTCTGGATCTTTCTAGAATAATCTGGGGATTACTGGATAAAGCTGGAAAATGCTGGAGATTGTGGACTGAGTTCTGGACGAACTGGGCTTTGCTCTCTGGGCCCAACGAATTTGCACACAAAAAACCAAAAAAACTGCATAACAGACCAGCCCAACTAAACCTAAACTAAACTCAATTAACTATTAATCTAATTAACTCCTAACTGATAAAATTCTAATAAATCTCTAATTAAATTCCATTATTAATAAAAGAAAAATCTATATCTAAAAGAAAATTTACATTATCCTATTAAAAATAAAATCTATTTAACTTCTATAAAAGGAAATAAAAATCTATTAAAAATAGTAAAGATCTATTTAAAATCTAATATTCTAAAAAATGAATTAAAAAATATTAAAACTATTTTAAAATTTATTAATATCCTATTAATATTCTAAAATGAAAAATGCTATTTATTTATTCCAATTAAAATTCTAAAAACTATTAAAACCTATTAATATCCTATATCTAAAAATATATTCAAAAACTCAATTAATATCCTAGAAAAATCTATTAATATTCTATAAAAATGCTAAAAAAGAATTAAAACTATTAAAAATTCTATTAAATCCTACAAATGATTAAAAGTCTATTAAATCCTAAAAAATAGCCAATAAAATCCAGAAAAATCACAATAATCCCCAGAGGAACAAAATAAGCACCGAACGACACATAAGACCGCGAGAGCGCACCAAAATATCCGGTAAAAATAAACGGGCACCGAAATATCCCAAAAATCGATTCTATCTATCTAAACTGATAAAAACACCTGAAACACGAGACGAGAGCTGTGATCCCTGATAA
This sequence comes from Lathyrus sativus, assembly GCA_963859935.3. Lineage (NCBI taxonomy): Eukaryota > Viridiplantae > Streptophyta > Magnoliopsida > Fabales > Fabaceae > Lathyrus > Lathyrus sativus. The sequence goes on along the minus strand of OZ012738.1, from coordinate 187,567,386 downwards.
AATCAAAACAAATGAGAAATGCACTGTATGCGATATGCAGATGCGAATGCGATTATGCGTTGAAACATCGAGCCAAATGCGAGACCCGGTTAGTCAAATTTTGGGGTGCAACAATAGGGTTGACTAGAGTAGTTGATTTCAATGAACCAGGATAAAAATCTTTGTGTTTTTATTGCAAAAATATTTTCTATATACTTATTCAATCCCCCTTCTAAGTATTTTCTCACCTTCACATAAAACTGCAGCAGCGTGTGAATACTTCTTGACTCAAACTTTGAGACCTTGTGGACAAAGCTTAAAATCTTCCCATATTCCTTCCTGAAATCCTCCATGACACTACGATCAACCACAGAAATGAGGCCAAGCAGAGGTCGTAACTCAGGCATCGGGAACTTGTACAGAACATTCTTCTTCAGACCAGGCTCCATAACGATGGTGGATTATATTACTAGAATTAAGGAGAAAATATGCACCTGAAACAAAAATACATGCAAATAGTAAAATGCAAATGAAAATGCAGATGCAAACAGGGGATCAGGATTGCTGTGCTGCTGACTGAGCTGAACCAAAATTCTGCCTCGGCGAGAAAATACCAGAACATCAAGACTGAAGCAATAGAAACCACATAATATCAGAGATCAAAGGTCCGCACTGATAAAAAAATTGGGTAGGTTGGAGGTTAATTTTCCTGCATAACCCTCCCACTCACAAGGTATGAACATAATATCTGATAAGGTATGACATTCTATGCAGTCGTCGGCGTCATAGACTTTCGAGAAACGATGATACGTTCACCATTTCTGGTTTGGCATCATGGTCAAACAAAGAGGCATCACTTAACTGACTCCGAAATGATCGGTCTCTAGAGTCGGCAGTTTTTCAGATCCAACATCCGCTCACTGTCCAAATGCACAAGATAGGATGTCATCAAAGAAAACCCCGTATGAACGAGAATTTCATGAGGACTAGTGCATGCCAAACATACAGGTCCTCACTACTATCCACTCTAATGCTATGTATATCCTCAAGCCTGGGTATTAGGCTTATCTCTTAATGGAACAGTCCTAACCAACAACACAGTAGCAGATAATAATAATAATGAAGGGCGGGAAGTAAAATGCAAATGCAATAAAGTATAGATATAACACATATGCACATATATACACACCCATAAACATAAACACACAAGCTCTAGGATTGACCTCGCATAGGGGATGGGAAAGGTCACTAACAGAGTCGCTAGTTGTCGCTACTGTGAAAAAGAGCCAGTTGATTGACAAAAGAGTCGCCATCATTCATTATTTATCCCAGAGAGAGGTAAAGGAAACAATCAAAGAAGACTTACTAAAAAGGAAAAGACAAGGTCATCGCAACCAAATCCTGGGTTCGAGAGACGGTTACGCAAGGGGAAGTCATGAGCACCCCTCACGTTCGTTGTACTCAACAGGATCCATGCTTGTTGTCTATTCTGTGGGTGATAACCATCTAAAGCTACTGCTAAACGGGGGTGAAGAGAAAGAACAGACTCAATAGGACATCGCCGCCCTATGCTTACGTATTCCCGTCGTGCAATGGGAAAGTACGAGTCAATGTAGTTCATAAACTACGGGTGATAGGGGGGAAGGTTGCTCGCCAAGGCATCGTTGTCTTGTGCCTACGTATCCTCATCTGGTATGAGAAATCAGGTCAAATTTACTTCCGGATGTCAGGACTGTTGCACCCCCAAAATTTGCTCAACCTTTTCTTGCCTGATTTATGTTTCATTGCATTTCACTTGCATAGTTACATCACATACACAGTCTAATCATTTGCATATCATAGCACAGCATGCCTCCAATAAGGGATCAAGGTGTCTATCAAATGAAGAGCTTAGCAAGGTGTGTTATCCAAGAGGAGAAGTCTTCCAGGCCATCAAGGAGTGATTTGAAGTCTTGAGAAGTTTGAGTGCCCACAGGTGGATTTTTCTCCTAACTTGAGCTGGAATGAAGATCATCAACATGGAATTGTGAATTTGATGTGTGTATGGATTTCATGGGAGGCCTAGGGAGCCCTATTGAAGCTTAGACAAGTCATTGTATCAAGTTCAAGAGTCATGGTTGAGGTGTGTACAAGTAGGGTTTCATCTGGGTAAACCTAGGTCAAGGAGAGCAAAGAAAGGGCATCAAGACCTATCTCTAGGTCATGGAAGTGATGGATTAATATTTTTAAGCATGTGTTTGGATGATTCAAGATCAAGTTCAAGAGAATCAAGAGTGGTTGGAGGTGTTTGAGGACATGTTTCTAGGGTAAAAATCCCCTGTATAGCACTAGATTTCCAAGCCACATAAGTCAAAATACAAGTTTCAAATGGATTCTTGGCCAACATGAAACTTGTATAGCTTCTCAATAGATTTAATTTGAGTACTAGAAGTCTCCAAGAAGATTTGTAGAACTCAAGTTATGGTTCTTGCAAGTTACCGGTCATCAGAGGACACTGAAATTTATCTGTGAAAGTTACTTGACTTCCAAGCAACTTTTTCCCCTCAAGGAGTCCTCAAATGGATTCTTGACCAACATAAGAGTTGTAGGGCTTGATCATACCGTTAATTGGAGTACTAGAAGTCCTCAAGAAGATTTGTGGAACTCAAGTTATGATCTTGGCAATCCAGGGGTATTTTGGGAAAGTTGAATTATAGGTCCTTTTTCAACATAGGTCAAAATCTCTATCTTCCACTCCTCAAATGAAAAAGTGTCCAACATGAAATGTGTTTAGAATTGTGTTTCTAGGTCAGATATGAAGTCATGGTGAGTGGGATTAGCTTGATTCACAAAGTGCCCCAAAATGGCCTAAAAAGGGAGATTTTTCAAATGATTCAAGAGAGGGAAAAATGATTTTTTGACTTGCAAGGCATAAACATGGCATATGGGTAGTCATTTTGAATGGAAATTGGATTTCAAACACATTGGCAATGTCACAATTTTGAGTTGAGTCATTATTTTATGAGTTGCTTTGGAAAATGCTTTCTTACATCACAAGTAACATTTGCAAAACACTCCTTTAGATCAGAACCAAGGCCCTGACCCTTACCAATCAATTCAACATGTCATTTGGAGAGAAATTGGATCAAAATTGAGCTGCTGAAGCAAGCCAAAACCAACTGTCATGTGCAAGCTTCTCATGAAAGTTTCAAATGCAAGAGAAATTGAATTTCTCACATGGATCATTCCAGATCATTCTAGAGCTTTCTAACATGTTCTATATAAGGATTATAACTGATTCAGTTAGTTTTTTGGTCAAGAGCTTTGAAGAATTGAGAGAGAGCAAAGTGAGTTTCTTCATTGCAAATCAAAATCGTGTTTGGCGATTGGGAGGGATTCAAAGTAATTCATTGCATACAGAACATCCACAAGGCATCATTGATCGTGTCTGGAGAAGATTGAAGGGTGATTTGAAGGAATTCTATCTCTGTTCATCAAATTTTCACAGGTTTGAAAATTTCATCCCATAACATGATTTATGTAGAATTGATAGGATTTAGATGTGTAAATGGATTGTAGACATGGCTAGGATCGTTTATGGTAGGAAAAAGTGGTGATTAGAGACAAAATATAGGATGACACCATTTCTGTTGAGAATCATATCTAGCTGTTCTTGGAGATTTAAGCATGGTTGAGTAGTTAAGAGTAAAGCCTGAAGCATGTAGATGAGATTAGGGCTTTAATTTCAAGAATCACGCCACTTGAGGTTGGACACCATGGATGAACTTTGGATTGGATTCTACTTTAGGGGATGAATCAATGAGATTGGACATCACCATTGGATTCAGTGAGAAAAAACGAGTTGATTAGGGTGCTTAGGTTTGAGTTTTGGTGGGTTTTTATGGAGTTGATGCTTGGGGACGACAGTGGCGCACCTCCGGCCACTGTCTGGTTCATTTCCCTCCCAGGATTTGAAATGAGGAAGATGATGGATTGGCCATTGGATCAAGCTTGGACTTTGACTCAGATAACCATCCAAGGGCCACGATTGAATTTGATTTTGTGAAGAAAGTCTAAACATAAGCAAAATGCACCGTTTCACTTATGTTTTGTTTTGGGATTAAGACCAAACCTTGCTATCCACACCCCTGTTTGAGGCCCACTAGCGAAATGCACATGGTTTAGTTGCTATTTGACACAGACTTTTATTGATTTTCCTTTGGTTTTCTGATTTTATTTTGTAGTTGGTTTGGGCTCATAGCGCGCTAGCTAATGACACCCCCTCCTGGGCCCAACTCTGATTTATAACTGAACCCAATTGCTATTCATCACGTTAGTTTGTATATTTTTAATTGATTTTCTTGTATTTTCATGTTTTACCTAGGGTTAGAAATTAATTCATAATAAATTGAAAAATGATCATTTTAGGATGAGACTTTTTTCCTGGTTTCCTTAGGGTCTCTAGAATTTTATAGGATTAAAAAATATCAATTTCATGCATTTTATATTTTCTGGCATATTTTACAATTTTAATGCTTTTATTTTACTTTTGTTTGATACTTCATTTTCCTGAATTTAGTATGAGAGAATTGTGAGGAATTTTTGAGTGATTCTTGTGAGGTTGATTAGATTAGGGAAGCATGTACCCCTAGGAATTTTGTCATATTTTTGTGATTAAGATTTAGGTTAGTTTGAGAGGTGAATATGAGAGGTGTCAGAAATTAGGGTTTTAACACAACTAGTTGTAGTTTAGAACATAGTTTGGGGACTTAATGATTGATTGAGGCCTTGGGATGTATATGGGGTATTGGGTATAGGGTTAGGTTCCCTTAGAAATTTACTTAGGATTTTATAATGAGTTTCAGCATTTTACTTGATTTTTGCAATTGGTGTGATGTTTGTGGGTTTTCCCCTTGGATGTTTGGTTTGGTTACTTTGCTTGGGCTGTCTTAATTGGGTTTTGGGCTTGGGTTTGGCTTGATGGAGCTTCTGGAGGCATTGAGGATGCTTGGAGATAAAGCTTGGGGGCTTGGTCATGAAGGTCTTTCCTTGTGAAGATTGCTTTTGAAGGCTTAGGGATTAGGGCATATAGGAAGAGCAATAGATTAGTCTTATTTCTTCTTTCAAACATAGAGAGCTTCTTGTGCCTCTATTCATTCCTATGACACAAAGTCCTTTTAAAGTATTCTCATCCCTCCTTTGGAGGGATGAGTGACATACTTTAGAAGTAGAACTTTGAGGATGCCTGTCTCTTATAATGTTAAGTGCTCATGGGCTTCCTTTGGTTGTCACTAAGCTTCTTAACATTTCAACTTAATCTGTTAATTGATTCTCTCTTGGAGATGGAGCTTGAAGATAGGTTTTTATTTGAAGCTTGAAGATGCTGAAGATGCCTTTCAGGAGGATTTCTTGAAGATGGAGTTGTTATTGTCAGTTTTGCTGTCAGGAGCTTGCTGGAGTACTGAAGCTAGGGTTTGCTGTTGCATTTGAGCTGGGGTTTTCTGTAGCTGTGGAGCTTGACTGTTTAGGTTTGAGGAGCCTTATTTGAAGTGTTCTTTCTCTTCCCTGTAAGCCGGAGATTGAAGCTTATTGAAGTTTGGAGATGAAATCTATTGTTGTCAGAGCTGTTGTTTGCTGTAGGAGCTTGATTGTTGCTGTCAGAGCTGGTGTTGGTGTTGTTTTCTTTTTTCTGTATTGTTTGTTGGCTTGTACAGCCTGCCCCATAGGTTTGAAGTGAATATTGATTCACTTTGCCTGTTGTTTTCCCAGGTTCGAGGTTGAGTGGGACTCCCTTGCCTCGCTTGTATTGCTGCATTGCATGCATTTTACTGTATTCGCTTGTTTTATTTTCTGTTCATCCCCTAGGATCTCTGATTTCCTCTGTGCAGGAAGGAATTACGACAAACATTAGGATTCTTATCCATGCATGACAACATTAGGTTATTTTTTATTCCCTTTTCAACCCTAGGTTTTTTAGAGCTTCTTTCTCTTCTTATCTCAAAACAACTCAAAAACACAGTAATAAGGTTAATCGAGGTCGTACGTTATGAGCCTTAAGCTATTTGAGAAAGGGTTGCTGGAGAGCTTATTTCCAGTAGTCTGGCTGCTTAGTGTGGTACCCTTTGGGTGACACGTGACGTAGTCACTCTCAAATCATAGTCTCTAGTGCGTCAGAGATTGCAAACAAACTAAAAAAACACTTCTTTCTTAAAAGATTCAAAACAAACATCAAAGTGTCATTTTTGTCCGCTTGGACTTTTAATCAGAAGAAACCCTTTTCGGAAGGTAATAAAAAACAGTCAGACAAGCTTGTGTCTTCCGTAGCCCGAACTATGTTTGCTCTGATCTTTCATGTTGTATGAAAGTACGTAGGCATAGGATGTCGTATCCTAGCGAGCAACCTTCCCCTCCTTTCCAGTAGGTAGGCGAACTACGTTGACTCTGATTTCTCGTTCCAGATGGGAATACGTAGGCATAAAGTGCGATACTTTGCCGAGTCATTTTATTTTCTTTTTAACCCCAGACCTGTAGAGTAGATAGAATATCAATCTGTACTAGAAAACAAGCGTGGATCCCGTCGAGTACGACGGACGTGAGGGGTGCTAATACCTTCCCCTTGCGTAACCGACTCCCGAACCCAGGATTTGGTTGCGACGACCATTCCTTTCCCGTTTTGCGTTAGGTTTACTCTGAGCATTTCCTTTCCCTCTGTTGGGATGAATAATGCACGGTGGCGACTCTTCTGTCATAGCCGGCCCCGATTTTCGCAGTAGCGACAACGACCACTGGTTGGTTCAAGTGTTTTACTGAGTAAGGTTAAATCTCAGTTCTAGCAGTTAGGGACGACACCTGTTTACGGTAGAACAAAAACTTAACACACTCTTTCTGAAAATTAAGTTTGAAACAAATCCCGAAGGATAAAAAGGTTTGATCTTTTTGTTTGTGTTTTTTATGAGAAGAAGTGAATTGAGTTAGATTTGAAACTCATGTTGCACTAAAGACTATGACTTGAGAGTGAATGCGTTGTATATCGCCCAAAGGACATATGCTAAATATTCTAGACAGTGTGAGAGGAGACCCCTCACCCATCATTCCTCAAATACTTAAGGCTCGTAGCGTACAGCAATGGACTTTCTTTATTAAGTGTCTTAAGAAAGTTTTGGAGATGAGAAGAGAAGACGTAAGACTCTAAGGGGAACTAATCAACCCTAATGTAATCATATAATGTGGTCCTAAAGTTGAGATTTAAAAGGGAACTACCTAAAGTTATCATGCAAAGGATTGAAAGTCTAATGTCTCTCCTATTCCCATCTTGAACAGAGGGGCTAGGAATCTTAAGGGATCATGGCAAAAGAGCACAAGTAAACACATAACAATTCAATCACAAATGAAAAGAGACAAGAGATGAAAATGACTTAAACAAGTCAATGCAAAGAAATGCAAACACGAAATGCAAACACAAATGCAAGATGAAATGCAAACAAGACTAAAAAACAAAGGAGAGTCAAACACAAGAGATGATTTGAACAAGTCAAGAAGGATGAGATGAAATGGGAGAAGTAAACTCCTACAACCAATTACCATCAATCATCAAGGAAGAAAAGTGCTATCCTAAGATGCACACACAAAGAAAAGCGGGAGGAAAGAGTGTGGGGAAGCCACCAACACAAACACATCTCAACCATACAATTCTTAAAGATCAAGTAAAGCAAGTGCAAAACAATAATGTGAAACAAGCACCAATGTTCATGACAAGCTCAAAGTGTATAAATTAAAACCAAATCATCATGAACAAGTGGTAAACCAACTAGGGAAAAAGTAAACCACAAATGGAATGATCCAAATTCAAAGTCAAAATGAAATGTAAGCACAAGGAAGATCAAATCACATTGAAGAACCAAAGTTCAAACAATTATTTCACATTTCAAACAAATGGAAAGATATGATCAAAAGATAACTTGTGATACAAGTTACACACACCAATGACCTCTAAACAAGCATGGAAACATCTCAAGCATGTTAACAAGAGTTATCAAAGCTTAAAAGATGCTCAAGGGATCACTCATGATCATATCCCAAATATTAGGTCAACACTAGTATGTGTAAACATCCTTAAAATGACTTCAATTTGTAAAATCTACCAAAAATAGGAAAATACCTCAATAGATCTCAAATGAAATGCTCAAGGTAAGATGAAATAATCATCAAACATAATGCAAAACCTCAAGATCAAATTCAACACAAAGCACCACCAACTATGTCCAAGAAGGCATGGTATTCCACCTTATCGAGTATGTGTCGAGGGTCAACAAAATTCAAAGGAAAACCAAATGGAAAATGATCATTGACAACTCAAATCACCCTCAAAACATCCTCAATCCATCACCTAAGTGGGAGAGAAAGTTTGGTCCTAGGGGATTTAAAGTTGAGGGCAAATGATCCAATTCAAAATAGGGTATAAGCCAAAAACACATTGAATCTTAAATTCCATAAAAAATAATAAAATAAATGGAAAATAAAAATAAAAATATTGAAAAATTAAATAACACTTTGAAATAACAGAAAATAATTTTTAGAGATTTTTATGATAAACAAAACGATTTTTTAAAACATTAAAAGTCAAAATCTAAATAAAAGAAATAAAATGAAATACAAAGCATGAGAGGGGTGTATAAGTAAATGGACTGTGAACTGATTCCATGAATAACACGCTTCTGGGCCAAAGAGTGGGGGGCACAATTAGCAAAAGAACAAGGCCCATGGACCAAACTTAGCTGCCAAAAATGAAACGCAACGTTTCATTAAATGACTTGGCATGCCAAGTTAGTTTCAACGCTACACACTGGCAATGTCAAACCAAACACCAAGTGACACGCCACTCAGTCAAAGAGTCCAAGAAGCCAACTCAGCATTGTCCAGAAAGAGAACCAGATGCCGGAGCTAGGGCTCCGGTCCTCTTCTCCAGCCAGCTCGCCGGAGATCAGGCCTGAAAACTCAATAAAAATGGCAGAATCTGGTATCAGTTCAAAGCCCTAACCACATAGAACCAAATCCACTAACCATTTTTGAAAAAGTTTCCTAAAAACATGTGAAAACCAGCCACAACTTTTGAATACATAAACTAAAATCATTGCAAACAGAGCTCAAAAACATCCAACACTTGCCTCTAACCATAAAGGACTTCATACGAATCACCAATAAGCTCAAACAATGTGTATTATGAGAGAAATGAACAAGAAAAATTACCAAACAGAGTGGTTTCGTTGACCCTTTACGCCTTAAGCAAGCTTCAGTTTGACACTTCCAAATCCTTCCTTGAGCTTCACTAATGATGATTTGAACCAAAGATTGAAGAAATAACCAGGGAAATACGAGATTTGAAGAAAAGAAATTTTTGATGAATTTTGAAGTGAACTCTCTCTTTCTCACGCAGCAAGCCAAATTTGAGGTTTAGGGTTTTAATTTGAACTAATATATGAGGGCTTAATGCACTCCATGCAGGCCCATAATGGTTCAATCATGTGATTTCAAATTTTGGCAAAAAAAGTTTCCTTTCACACATACACACGGGTTAGCTCTTTCCATTCAGTTTGGGGTCAGCAAATGATGCTTTGGGGTGTGTCAAAATGAAAGAGAGTGGTTTGGTGATTTGGAAATGATGTTGTGCAAAGTTTTGGTTCATGACTTTTTAAGGTATAAAATGTGAAAAAGAAGCATGATACATGTACTCTTGTTTGCACAAATTGGGTAAGATACATCATGGTCATGTAATATTATGGGAATGATGCCAAAAATTCAAAAATCAATTCATCTTATGACTTGTAATGGAAGAAATTCCAAACCATATCAAAAAATCAATTTCTCACTTTCAAAATGGCTTAAGTGATACCATAAATCATCAGACATTATGCAAATTGGATTCAAGATGATGTTAAGGCCATTGGACACAAGTTTCATGTTGGACAAAAAAGGATTTGAGGCCTTGAAGTTCATGAAATGGACAATTGAAGAAAATGACCTATAATGAAGTTTCCAAAAATACCCCTGCCTTATGGAGATCATAACTTGAGCTTCACTCATGAGAATTATGACTTCTAGGACTTTTTGGAAATATAAGATCATGAGGAACAACTTTAATGTTCACCTAAAAGTGAGGAGTGTAAGTAGTAACTGCGCCTAAGAGGGGGGGGTGAATTAGGATCTTAAAAATCATTTGCAATCTTGTATGGTTCCTTGGTTCTTTTTCCGGTTATTAGTTAGTGATTTGAAAGTAAAAGCAGGAAAGAAAAAAGAGACATAAAAAATTTATAGTGGTTCCCTTCACACTCCGAAGGTACTCCACTCCCCTTTCAACACGAAAGAGAATTTCACTATAGTTCAGAATAATTGCAAAGCCTAATCACTCCAAAGGTGATGCTTACTATCTAAACCTATAGGTAATCAAAATGTTGAAGAACAATCCTCTTCAAGACACTTCACTTGTTTCCAACAGTCCTGGACAACAAGGTAATACAAAAAAAATGTTCTTGAGAAATATTTGATAGAGAGTTGTTATCAATCTTCAAGACTGATCTTCTTCTTGAAAAAAATGTTACTCAGATAAATATACAAGTGTTCTTTATGAAAGAAGGCTGTGAGAGTGTGAAAGTTAAATCAAAGGCTTCTTTCAAAATTGGTTTTAAACACTTAGAATGAAAATTTAGATTTGAAGAAAGTGAGTAATTTTTGTAAATTTGTTTCTAGAAGGTTAATTATAGTTTTGAAATTAAGATCAATTTATATGCATCAGAAACCTGTTCAAAAGGGTGTGATTTTGAAGCAGCAAAAATAGCTAGTAATGAAAATATTAAACAATGCAATTTTCCACAAACAGCTTCCATTTTTGCTTGCTGTTACAGTGTTAATCGGTTAACCAAATAGGTTAATCGGTTAACACCTTCACAACGTTCAAAAATATTCAAATTTTTCATGTGTTAATCGGTTAATCAATGTGTTAATTAAATAACAATGTTGTAAAATCACCAAATACTTAAAATTGAAGTGTGTTAATCGGTTAACCAAAGTGTTAGTCGATTAACACTGAAGGTTTTTCAGAAATTGATTTATTTTAAAAGGGAATGAGTATTTTAAAACAATTTTAAAAATGTTAGTGATAATTGTGAAGTGAAGAGTGATTTTAAGAACACTTGTATAAATATTTCTAAGTAAAATATGTCATGCTGTTCCTTTGAATCATCATCACCACTTGTAGCTTGTAGACGAAGCTTTGATCCATAGAGTGATACGCGAGGGTACTATCTTGATCTTTGTTTGGTTGCTTGCGTCTCTTACTTTTTGCGAAGAATATCTTGCGTTCCAAGCTTATACTAGTTGTCCTCATCAAAACATAAAGGCCTTGAAGCTTGCTTCTACAATCTCCCCTTTTTGATGATGACAATCGATTCTGAAATATTTTGCTTTGATACTTGGTTCTCTACATATCTCCCCCTAAGTTAGAGCTCCTCCTAAATACAAGAGAGATAGAACTTTTATGCATATGGAAATGTTAGAGACTATTCCTTCTCCCCCTTTGTCATTAGCAAAAAGGAAGAGAGCAATGAAAAAATAAAGAAAAACAGGCATACATTGTAAAACATAATCACAAATTCACATAACACAAACAAAAACAGAACTTTGTTTATACGATACGAAACAAAACATACACACATTGTACGAGTACAAATACGAAACATAAAAACTTAACTTAAACAAATTCTAAAAAACAGTAAACAAAAATAAAAAGTGCTTTTTAAATGTCATCATTCGTCATATCCTCATTCGCATCTTCTTCCTCTTCACTACCTTCCTCATCTTCATCATTACTGGTATTGGAAGTTTGAGAGTTAAGCACAAGTCTTCGGAGGGAATTTATCGCCTGAGTGGTTTCTCTATGTTGATTCATCATAATAATATAGAGAAATTCATTGGTGATGCCCCCTTCTGGAATGGTATAAGGATGGTAGGTGGAGGAAGAATTGTCTTCTGCATATTTGAATGTTCCATCAGAATCTTTCACTATGCCGGTATTTTTGATGATTGTGATTTCGTTAATTTCATTCGCCGTCAGTTTCAGGGTAATGGAAGGTTCTTGGTTTAGATCCAAATCAGTTAACTCGAGAATTCTTGAAATAAGTCGCGCATATGGATGTCGAGTGGACAAGGTGAGTTGTTGCTGAAGGTGGTACATCATGGTTAAAATCCAATTGACTTTAATTCTGTTCTTGATAGCAAATATCAACTGCATCTCTAAATCATTTATCTGAGGATGGTTGGAGTCTTTAGGAATCAAAACATAGCAGATAATATAATGCAACATACGATCATTGAAGGACAAATTCTTCACATAACACAAAGTGCAAGCAGTTCGTTGACCCGCAATGACAATTGGTCTTTGAAATCTGCAGATGCTGTAGTAGTATTCCATTTTATCATAGTTTTCCTAGGGTCCTTCCACATGGTTGACACCTTTCCAGAGAAAATAGCCAGAATAAGGGATCTTGAGAGTTGCAGCAATGTCTGAAAGATCTTCATTCAACTCACAATCCCGAACAGAAGTGACCAAAATGTGTTGTTCATTCTCATTTAAATGGATTGACAATTTGTTCATAAAAGATTTTACTAAATCAGGGTAGCACCTTCCGTTTTCAGAAAAAAAAGTTATCGATCTTTTGATATTTCAATAAAGCTGGGAAATCAAAGGAGGGTTCTGGAAAAGATTTAAGATTGACATACTTTACCGGAAATAATTGTCGAACCCTTACTTTGAAATCCATTCTCCTTTTCTTCTTTGATTTCATGGGAGCAAAATCTTCATCAGCCGCGGAGCTGCTCTCGGGTAGCTTTCCCTTTCCTTTGTTGTTTGGAGCCATGGAGAAGAGGGTTTGAGATTCTGAGGGTTTGAGATGTTCTCCTGGAATTTAGGGTTTGTGTTGTGATGGAGATGGTAATAATAGGAGAGGTTTATATAGAAGGATGATTTAGTGGGTATTTAAGTGAGAGTGATGAGTGGGTAGAAGTTTGAAGGGTGTATATACTTGGAGTCAACAAGAAAAAGATGTTTCCAAGGATAGTTTGATGATAATAAATATTAAGCACATGCACCACACATAAAAAGCACTTAAACACATTAACCAAAATTTTGACCAATTTTTGTTTCTGATTTTTGAAAAAAAAATGAACAGTGTTAACCGGTTAACCGTGGGGGTTAATCGATTAACGTATTAAAAAAATAATTTTCAAAATAAAAACTAACAGTGTTAATCGATTAACCCTGGTGGTTAATCGGTTAACATATTTAAAAATTAATTCAGAAAACAAAAATTAACAATGTTAATCGGTTAACCCTGGGGGTTAATCGGTTAACACCTTCGAAGTTTCAGAAAATTGCTTAAAGACAGTAAGTAAACAAGTTAGAAAACATAGATTCTACACACATTAACTTATGAAGACTTTAGATGTCACCTTCATCGATAATTCCGAGTTCTCGTCGAATCTTGAAGAAAGGTTCCTTTGCCAAAGGCTTCGTGAATATATCGGCAAGCTGATTATGAGTATCTACAAATGTTATCTCGACATCTCCTTGAAGTACATGATCTTGTAGGAAATGATGTCGTATATCGATGTGCTTGGTTCTTGAATGCATGACTGGATTCTTCATTATGTTGATTGCACTTCTGTTGTCACAACGAAGAGGAATGCTACCAAGGTTGAGTCCGTAGTCACGAAGTTGTTGGTTAAGCCAAAGTATCTGCGCACAGCAACTTCCGGCTGCTATGTACTCCGCATCAGCCGTACTCAGTGCTACGCATGCTTGCTTCTTGCATACCTATGAGACTAGTGCATTTCCCAAGATGTGACATGTTCCACTTGTGCTGTTTCTATCAGTTTTATAGTCTGCATAATCTGTGTCAGAATATCCAATTAAATTGCACATACTACCTTTAGGATACCATAAGCTGACATTTGTTGTTCCTTTGAGATACTTCATGATCGGCTTGACTGCCATCAGGTGAGATTCCTTTGGATTTGCTTGAAAGCGAGCGCAAAGACAAACACTAAACATAATGTCAGGGCAACTTGCTGTCAAGTATAGTAAGGAACCGATCATACCTCTATATTTTGTGATATTAACCGACACACCGGATTCATCTTGATCTACATATGTACCGGATCCCATAGGTGTAGATAAGGTCTTGCAATTTTCCATATCAAACCTTTTTAATAATTCTTTGTAGTACTTGGATTGATTGATAAAGATCCCATTCTCGAGTTGCTTGATCTGAAGTCCAAGAAAGTAGTTCATTTTTCCCATCATAGACATTTCAAATTCTCCTTGCATCATGGATGAGTATTCTTGACATAACTTTGTGTTGGTTGAACCGAAGATTATGTCATCAACATATACTTGTACCAAGAGCGTATCTTCTTTTATTTTCTTGATGAACAAAGTCTTGTCTACCTTTCCTTTTTCAAAGCCTTTGTCACATAAGAAATTGCTAAGACGGTTGTACCATGCTCTTGGTGCTTGTTTCAGTCCATAGAGAGATTTCTTTAGTTTGAAGACATGAGATGGATATTTGTAATCTTAAAAACCAGGGGGTTACTTGACATATACTTCTTCATTTATGAATCCATTCAAGAATGCACTTTTGACATTCATTTGGAAAAGCTGAAAATTCATAGAACATGCATAAGCTAATAAAATTCTAATTGCTTCCATTCTTGCAACAGGAGTGAATGTTTCGTCAAAATCGATTCCTTCTTCTTGGTTGCATCCATGGGCGACCAATCTTGCTTTGTTTCAAACTATAATTCCATTTTCATTGAGTTTGTTCTTGAAGACCCATCTTGTTCCAATGATATGCTTGTTGTTCGGCCTAGGGACAAGATTCCAAACTTGATTTCTTTCAAACTGGTTTAGTTCTTCTTGCATAGATATCATCCATTGATCATCGCCTAAGGCTTCATCGATTTTGGCTGGTTCAATTTGCGAAACAAATGCCATGTTCAGACAAGCATCCTTGAGGTTTAATCTTGTAGTAACACCTTGATTGATATCACCAATGATTTTATCGATCGGGTGATCTCTATGAGTTCTCCATTCTTTAGGTAGATCATTGTGTACTTCATTTTGTTGTGAATCCTCTTGCTGCTGTTTTGGTTGACCACTTGTAATATCTTTGAGATTGTTTTCTTGAGAGGTTTCTACTACATCATTATCATTATCAACAATAATATCATCCTCCTTGGAGGGGTTAGATTCATCAAAAGAAACATGCATAGATTCTTCAATAGTTAATATTCTTTTATTGTAAATTCTAAAAGCTTTTCTAGTAAGGGAATAACCAAGAAATATACCTTCATATGATTTTTCGTCAAACTTACAAAGGTTGTCTTTGTCGTTGTTCAAGACAAAATACTTACATCCGAAAATGTGAAAGTAGGAAACATTTGGCTTTCTTCCTTTGAAAATTTCATACGATGTTTTCTTGAGAATTGGTCTGATGTTGACCCGGTTACTTACAAAACATGTCGTACTCACTGCATCCGCCCAAAAATACTTAGGAAGATTTGAGTCACTTAACATTGTTCTTGCAAGTTCTACCAACGATCGATTCTTCCTTTCCACGACACCATTCTACTGTGGAGTTCTTGGTGAAGAGAAATTGTGTAAAATTCCATTTCCTTCGCAGAAGTCATCAAATAAAGCGTTCTGGAATTCTCCACCATGATCGCTTCTTATGGAGACAATTGTTAATGCCTTTTCATTTTGAATTTGTTTTGAAAAATTCTTAAATGCTTTAAAAGCATCACTTTTCTGCATTAAAAAGTAAGTCCAACAAAATCTAGAATAATCATCTACAATTACTAATGCATAGATGTTACCTCCAAAGCTTTTTGTTCTAGATGGACCAAAGAGATCCATATGCAACAATTGTAGTGGCCTAGTTGTGGACACCACATTTTTGGATATGAAAGTTGATTTGGTTTATTTTCCTTTTTGACAAGCGTCGCATCACCTATCTTTGATGAATTTGTTCTTCGGCAATCCAATAACTAAGTCATGTTTGATCAATTTATTCAAGTGCTCCATATGAATGTGAGCAAACCTCATGCCATAACCATGATTCATTGTTGTTTGCCAAGAGACACCTAACATTCAAAGATACGTTATCAAAGGAAATTAAGAAAATATTATTAACTCTTTTACCGTTTAGCATAACTTCATGAGTAACTTCGTTTTCAATCAAATATTCATTTTTAGTGAAGTTGATTTTGAAACCTCGGTCACACAATTGGCTAATGCTAAGTAAATTATACTTTAGACCTTCCACATATAGGACATCCTTTATAGTTGTTGAAGGCGGTGAACCAACGATGCCTACACCAAGGATTCTTCCTTTGTTGTTGTCACCATAAGTAACAAATCCTTTGGCCTTAAGCGTTAGATATGAAAATTTGCTTAGGTCACCCGTCATGTGCCTCGAACATCCACTATCAAGATACCATTCATTTGAAGAGGTCTTCAGATCATCTTCAAGTTCTATAAAATTTTCCCTATGATTCGCAGTAGTGATGAAGATTGCTTTAGTGTGGATGTGTCCCTAGCAGAGTCGCCAGCTGTCGCTACTGCGAAAAAAGGTGTCGGCAATGACAGAAGAGTCTCCACCATTCGTTATTTATCCCAACTAGGAAAAGGAAACGATAAAAAAAAACCTAATGAAAACGGGAGAAGACAGGTCATCGTAACCATATCTCGGGTTCGGGAGTCGGTTACGCAAGGGGAAGGTACTATCATCCCTCATGTCCGTCGTACTCGACGGGATCCACAATTGTTGTCTATCTAAAAGGGTGTTTACTATCTAAGCTACGACTCAAGGACAAAATAAAAGAAAAGAGACTCGGAAGAGCATCGCCGCTCTGTGCCTGCGTATTCCCTCGTGCAATGGGAAAGTTAGACTCAACGTAGTTCGGCAAACTACGGATGAAAGGTTGGGGAAGGTTGCTCGCCAAGACATAGCAGTCTTGTGCCTAGGTATTCTCGTCTGGTATGAGAAATCAGAGAAAACTTAGTTCAGGCTAACAAGAACATCAGTTGGTTCAAAATGTTTTACCCGAGTAGGGTTAAAACATAGTTCTAGCAGTTAGGTGTATGCAGATCGACCATTGGAGACTTAGGCGTTACCTGTTTGCGGTAGAACCAAGAGTTAACAAGACTCTTCTTATGAAAAAGGTTTTCCAATTAAGATCCCGAAGGATAAAAAGGTTTGAAGTTGTTTTTGTGTTTTTTAGAGAAGAAGTGTTTTGAGTTTGATTTGTAACTCATGTTGCACTAAAGACTATGACTTAGGAGCGAATGCATCACATATCACCCTAAGGGTGTACACTAAACACTCTAGGCAATTGAGAGGAAGCCACTCAATCACCGTTTCCCAAGTACTTAAGGCTCGTAACGCACAACATTCATTAGCCTTTATTAAGTGTTTTGAAATTGTTTGAAGACGAGAAGAGAAAGGACACACTAAAGGGAGACTAACTCAAACCTAAAAGTTGTCATGCAAAGTAGACTTAGAGTTGGGATGTGTTGCGGTTAGAATATGATATCAAATTATTAATTAATTTGAATCGCATCTTTAGTTCACAACCGCTCTTTGATTTATCTGAAGGAAAAGGTCAAAAGAGGAAAACCTAATTTTGCATCGTAAAGACAATGCGGGGAGAGATCTAGGTAAGGGGTTGGTTAAGCTTAGGGAAGGTACTAGCACCCTAAACTTCTGTAGTACTCTACAGGAACCTTTTGTTTATTGTATGCTTTTTTATTTTATTTTTTTATCTGTTTGAAATATATTGCTAAGGGATAGAGTGACCTAAAGACCTAAGGGTTAGTCCTAAGTTTACTCGGCAAGACGTCGCGTCTTGTGCCTACGTATCCTGGGTAGGAAATGGAATCAGAGTAATCGTAGTTCCCCTCGAAAGGGAGGTTAGAAACGTCTTGATTGTGGTCAAGGTTTCATTGGGGAGTAAGCGTTCATAGGGAAGCGCCTACGTGGAGTCTTGAAACTCCTATTTCTACGTTGAAATTGTTAATTGAAATTAGGGTTAAATTAAATATTCCACGGCGGGAAACCCTAAAACAGAGTACGGCGACTCTTTGACCTAATGCTAGGGTAAATGATATTTTCGTCCACGGCGGGACACATAGGTGATTAGGGTTTTGAAATGGTCAAACGTTAGGGTTATTGACTCGGCGGTCAAACGGCTAGACCTAATCCTTCGGAAGGAATCCTAACGGTAAAAACATGCAAAACAGACAAAATATCGTACGACCGAATTAAAATGCGGAAAAATAAAGAAAGCGGTAAAAGAAGCATCGCGATGATCACTCGCGTAAATTACAAATTTCAAAAACAAATGCAAAAATAAAAATAATTGCGATCATGGCCTCGCATAAATTACATCCATGAAACAAAAAAATAGTACGAACAAATGAAATATTGAGGAGCTGCAACGAACAAACTAATGAGGGTTAGACGAAAATGAAGCGGCTAAATCAAAAACTTTATTTTTTTGAATTTTATTTAAAGGGAAGAACTAGTTTTTGCATTTAAAAGGAGAACTTAATTTGATTTTAATGTTTTAATTTAAAAATTAGTTTTAATTTGATTAAAAAAATAATTTAATTTTAAGGTTTTTGATGAAAAAAAAGTTAGTTTTAATTTTTGTAAAATGTTTTAATTTTAATGTTTAAACAATGTTTTAAATTTTAAAGCAAAAAAAAATGTTTTATTTTTTAAAGTTAAAAAATGTTTTTTTAAAATTTATTTTTAATTTTAAGTTTTAAATATGAGTCTTAATTTTAAAAACAAGGTTTAATTTTAATTTTATGATTTTAGCTTAAAAAATGGTTTAATTTTTTTTTTTTTATATTTTAATTAACTTAAGTAAACTAAGTTAATGAGATTAACAATTAGAAATATTTTTATTTTAACAGTTTTTGTTAACCTGCATTATGAAAATTATATACCACAACAATAATAAAATACTAATAACAATATAATAATAACAAAATAAATAAAAAGAATAGGAGGAAGAAAATTGGAAATAAAAGGGGGATTCGTAGCGGTGGCGGCTCCCTCATTGATGAAGTTTTGAAGCTTTTTCTTTTTCTTTTGCATGGCTATTCTTGCATCTTCTTCTTCCTCGCTTCGCCATAATCTTCTCTTTTTCCTATAAAAAAAAAGAATAACAGAAACCAAATGTGATATTGATGAAATCTTACGAGTTACAATTTGTTGGTGATTCCGCCGGTGATGAAGCTTTGAAGGTTTTTTCAAAAATCTTCCCTCTTCTGATAAATCGTGAGAACGGCCGCCGTTTTTTCTTTTGTCTCCTTCTTCTTTTATCAAATGCAATTCATGTTTATATAGGTAACAAATTAGGGTTAACTCAACCCTAATCCTATTTTAAAGCCCAACTTAAATAATTAGTCAAAACTAAAAAAACAAACTAAAACAAACTAAAATAATATTTTTAAAAAAATAATTTAAATAAAATACGAAAATAATAATTAAATAATAAAAAAAACTATTTTGTTATTTTTTTTTATAAAAATAGAAAAGTTAGAATAAAAATAAAGAAGGTGGGATTCGAACTCTCGACCTCTCGACCTCTCACACTCACAACTCCTTACACACGGTCTCTTGCCAATTGTGCCATTTCATTCATTCAAAATAAAGTGGCACTAGAAACCATGTAAAGGTAGGACAAATTTGGGGTGCAACAGATGCCCCTATTTAAATAGCTTCACCGGATGTTTTGAGCAGTGGAGACTCGAGAAATCGCGGTGAAAGGGATTTAAATACAGATAACCGAAAATTTGGCCCCTAGATGCAGTGTATGCAATGATATGGACAAAATAACACGAACTATAATGCTGACAATGCCATGAATCTGATATGATGCGTATTATGAAAATGAAAAATGAATGGATGCAGACGAAACAACGTCATAGGGGACAGCGCAGCAAAGAATTGCACTGGGGAAGAAGACACGCGGTGGTGACAAGGTAACATAGGATCCACACGGAGGCAGGACCAGGTAAACGACAAACGCTAGAGTTTTCGGGACATTCCTTGAAGAGATCAAGCGGGATCTTCAGGACTCACCGGAAAACATATAGGGAGAGACAAACATCAGAACATTTCGGAAGAACATCGAAAAGGAGACACGTCGTATCTGGAAGAACGTCAGATATACATGACACGAAATAGTCGATGGGTGCCAAGTAAACTAGACTTTGTCCACAAGGTAAGACACGGATAAAACACGACCTCGGGGAGAAAAATGCAAATGGGGATAAAACACCCATGCTGTCAAGTAACTAAATTCGTCCACAAGGTAAGACGCGGATAAAACACGACCTCGGGGAGAAAAATACAAATGGGGACAAAGCACCCATGATGCCAAGTAAATAGATTCGTCCACGAGGTAATACGCGGGTAAAACACGACCTCGGGGAGAAAAATGCAAATGGGGATAAAACACCCATGATGCCAAGTAAATAAATTCGTCCACAAGGTAAGACGCGGATAAAACACGACCTCAGGGAGAAAATGCAAATGGGGATAAAGCACCCATGATGCCAGGTAAATTGGACTTCGTCCACGAGGTAATACGCGGGTAAAACACGACCTTGGGGAGAAAAATGCAAATGGGGATAAAGCACCCATGATGCCAAGTAAATAAACTCGTCCACAAGGTAAGACGCGGGTAAAACACGACCTCGGGAGAAAAAGCAAATGGGGATAAATCACCCATGATGCCAGGTAAATTGGACTTCGTCCACGAGGTAATACGTGGTTAAAACACGACCTCGGGAGAAGAAGCAAATGGGGATAAAACACCCATGATGCCAGGTAAATTGGACTTCGTCCACGAGGTAAGACGCGAGTAAAACACGACCTCGGGAGAAAAAACAAATGGGGATAAAACACCCATGATGCCAGGTAAATTGGACTTCGTCCACGAGGTAAGACGCGAGTAAAACACGATCTCGGGAGAAAAAGCAAATGGGGATAAAACACCCATGATATGCACATGTGTATAAATCATGCTATGATAGATGATCAAATGACAATGCAGATGTCAACGACAAGGCTCGACTCTGTTGGTAAGATGACAAGGCTGGAGAACTGATTCCTCAACCCGAAGATCACTGCCACTTGCTAAATTGTAATCAGGTTGATGGTCCTCGTAGGAAAGATGGAAAGCCGCTTGGAGATCTTTCAAGTAAACTGCCCCAGATTAAATTGTCCATTACAGATGAACTGATAATTGCTTCAGCTTGTCTGATTCTGAAAATGACTGTTTTACTGTACCCTCGGAAGGTTTGCCCCAGTCCGAGTCTTGAAAACCTCATGGATAAACCAGATCTGAGAAGACTTTTCCCCTGATAGGATCACTTGACCAGGTTTCTCGATTGTTTGAAATTTCCTTAGAGGAAAGCCAGTTTACAAACAAAAATATTCGTACAAACATGGTAATGCAAAGTTCATGCAACTTTTGAAATCAAAATTATTTTTGAAAGATGAAAAATAAATGAGTCATCGATTAGAACGCGGCGGTCCAGGACGCTCAAAGTTTAATACAGGTATACGGCCAAAATAAATGATTCACAAAGATCTTTAGGAGTCAGCTTACGCAACCTTGCTGTAGCATGCTTTCAAAATATCCTTGTTTCAATTAGGTCTTTTGAGGGTTGTAACGTGGCCTGGTTCACGGTTTATGAAACAAAGGATAAAGGCTCAAAATTTGTTTGTTCCCACCCAATCTACGTGATAATCTTCAGTCCTACGCTCAGTTAACTCATATTATGCATTCAGGTTCCTATAGGTTAGGAATTGCACTGATGGTAGTAATGATGGTTCGAAAGTCAAGGGACTCTTGAGATGGCTGTCACTACTTTCCTATAGCATTTGGTTGTTTTGACATTGAGGATTTTCAGGGTAAAGATTTAAAACTCCTCTTTGTATTATTCCTAAGT
>OZ012738.1:187470681-187544847 GCA_963859935.3 Lathyrus sativus | reverse complement strand
CAATCTGACATCGATGAAATGACATACCCACCACCAAAAGGATTACTGAGAAAACTCACACCAGCTACTACCACCAAAGGATGATAGAGCAGAACAGACTCGCACAATCTGACATCGATGAAATAAAAGACCCACCACCAAAAGGATGACGGATCGAACTCACACCGTCTATTACCACCAAAAGGATGATAGAGCAAAACACACTCGCACAATCTAATATCGACGAAATGACAGACCCACCACCAAAAGGATGACAGAGCTAACTCACACAATCTACTATCACCAAAAGGATGATAGAACGAAACAAACTCGCACAATCTGACTTCGATGAAATGACAGACCCACCACCAAAAGGATTACTGAGCAAACTCACACCAGCTACTACCACCAAAAGGATTATAGAGCAAAACACACTCGCACAATCTGACATCGATGAAATTACAGACCCACCACCAAAAGGATGGCTGAGCAATCTCACACCGGCTACGACTACCAAAAGAATGATAGAGCGAAACACTCGCACAATCTGACATTGACGAAATGACTGACCCACCACCAAACGTATGGCGGAGCGAATTCACACCGGCTACTATCACCAAAAGGATGATAGAGCAACACACACTCGCATAATTTAAAATCGATGAAATGACAAACCCACAACCAAAAGGATGACGGAGCAAACTCACACCAGCTACTACAACTAAAAGAATGATAGAGCAAAACACTCGCAAAATCTGACAACGAAGAAATGACAGACCCACCACCAAAAGGATTACTGAGCAAACTCACACCAGCTACAACCACCAAAAGGATTATAGAGCAAAACTAACTCACACAATCTGACATCGATGAAATGACAGACCCACCACCAAAAGGATGACTGAGCAATCTCACACCGGCTACGACCACCAAAAGAATGATAGAGCGAAACACTCGCACAATCTGACATCGACGAAATGGCAGACCCCCCACCAAAAGGATGACGGAGCAAAATCACACCGGCTACTATCACCAAAAGGATGATAGAGCAACTAAAACTTGCACAATCTAGCGTCGACGAAATCACAGACCCACCACCAAAAGGATGACAGAGCAAACTCACACCGGCTACTATCACAAAAATTATGATAGAGCAAAACACACTCGCACAATCTGACATCGATGAAATGATAGACCGACCACCAAAAGGATTACTGAGCAAACTCACACCAGCTACTACCACCAAAAGGATGATAGAGCAAAACACACTCGCACAATCTGACATCGACAAAATGACAGACCCACCATCAAAAGTATGATGGAGCAAACTCACACCGGCTACTATCACCAAAAGGATGATAGAGAAACACACTCACATACTTTGAAATCGATGAAATGACAGACCCACAACCAAAAGGATGACAGAGCAAACTCACACCGGCCACTACAACTAAAAGAATGATAGAGCAAAACACTCGCAAAATCTGATATCAACTAAATGACAGACCCACCACCAAACCGATGACGGAGCGAACTCACATCGGCTTCTAAAACCAAAAGGATGATAGAGCAAAACAAACTCGCACAATTTAGCGTCGACGAAATCACAGACCCGCCACCAAAAGGATGACGGAGCAATCTCACACCGGCAACTATCACCAAAAATATGATAGAGAATAACACACTCGCACAATTTGACATCGATGAAATGACAGATCCACCGCCAAAAGGATTACTGAGAAAACTCACACCAGCTACTACCACCAAAAGGATGATATAGCAAAACAAACTCGCACAATCTGACATCGATGAAATGATAAACCCACCACAAAAAGGATTACTGAGCAAACTCATACAAGCTACTACCACCAAAAGGATGGCAGAGCAAAACACACTCGCACAATCTGACATCGATGAAATGACAGACCCACCACCAAAAGGATTATTGAGAAAACTCACACCAGCTACTACCGCCAAAGGCTGATAGAGAAAAACAGACTCGCACAATCTTACATCGACGAAATAAAAGACCCACCACCAAAAGGATGACAGATCGAACTCACACCGTCTATTACCACCAAAAGGATGATAGAGCAAAACACACTCGCACAATCTGATATCGACAAAATGACAGACCCACAACCAAAAGGATGACAGAGCTAACTCACACCGGCTACTATCACCAAAAGGATGATAGAGCGAAACACACTCGTACAATCTGACTTCGATGAAATGACAGACCCACCACCAAAAGGATTACTGAGCAAACTCACACCAGCTACTACCACCAAAAGGATTATAGAGCAAAACACACTAGCACAATCTGACATCGATGAAATGACAGACCCACCACAAAAAGGATGACTGAGCAAACTCACACCGGCTACGACCACCAAAAGAATGTTAGAGCGAAACACTCGCACAATCTGACAGTGACGAAATGACAGACCCACCACCAAAAGGATGACAATGCAAACTCACACCGGCTACTATCACCAAAAGAATGATAGAGCAACACAAACTCGCAAAATCTAGCGTTGACGAAATCAAATACCCACCACAAAAAGGATGACAAATAAAACTCACACCGACTAATATCACCAAATGTATAATAGAGCAAAACACACTCGCACAATCTTACATCGATGAAATGGCAGACCCACCACCGAAAGGATTACTGAGAAAACTTACACCAGCTACTACCACCAAAAGGATGATAGAGCAAAACACACTCCCATAATCTGACATCTACAAAATGACAGACCCACAACCAAAAGGATGACGGAGCGAACTCACACCAGCTACTATCACCAAAAGGATGATAGAGCAACACACACTCGCATAATTTGAAATCGATGAAATGACAGACCCACCACCAAAAGGATGACGGAGCAAACTCACACCGGCTACTACAACTAAAAGAATGATAGAGCAAAACACTCGCAAAATCTGACATCGATGAAATGACAGACCCACCACCAAAAGGATGACGGATCGAACTCACACCATCTATTACCACCAAAAGGATGATAGAGCAAAACACACTCGCACAGTCGGATATCGACGAAATGACAGACCCACCACCAAAAGGATGACAGAGCTAACTCACACCGGCTATTATCACCAAAAGGATGATAGAGCGAAACACACTCGCATAACATGACTTCGATGACATGACAGACCCACCACCAAAAGGCTTACTGAGAAAACACACACCAGCTACTACCACATAAAGGATTATAGAGCAAAACACACTCGCACAATCTGACATCAATGAAATGTCAGACCCACCACCAAAAGGATGACTGAACAAACTCACACCGGCTATGACCACCAAAAGAATGATAGAGCGAAACACTCGCACAGTCTGACGTCGACGAAATGACATACCCACCACCAAAAGGATGACGGAACGAACTCACACCGGCGACTATCACCAAAAGGATGATAGAGCAACAGAAACTCGCACTAGCTAGCGTCGACGAAATCATAGACCCACCACAAAAAGGATGACAGAGCAAACTCACACCGGCTAATATCACCAAAAGTATAATAGAGCAAAACACACTCGCACAATCTGACATCAAAAAAATGACAGACCCACAACCAAAAGTATGACAGAGCTGACTCACACCGGCTACTATCACCAAAAGGATGATAGAGAGAAACACACTCGCATAATCTGACTTCGATGAAATGACAGAACCACCACCAAAAGGATTACTGAGCAAACTGACACTAGCTACTACCACATAAAGGATTATAGAGCAAACCACACTGGCACAATCTGACATCGATGAAATGACAGACCCACCACCAAATGGATGACTGAGCAAACTCACACAGGCTACGACCACCAAAAGAATGATAGAGCGAAACACTCGCACAATCTGACATCGACGAAATGACAGACCCACCACCAAAAGGATGACAGAACGAACTCAGACCGGCTACTATCACCAAAAATGATGATAGAGCAAAAAAAACTCGCGCAATCTAGCGTCGACGAAATCACAAACCCACCACCAAAATGATGACAGAGCAAACTCACACCGGCTAATATCACCAAAAGTATGATAGAGCAAAACACACTCGCACAATCTGACATCGATGAAATGACAGACCCACCACCAATAGGAGTACTGAGCAAACTCACACCAGCTACTACCACCAAAAGGATGAAAGAGCAAAACACACACGCATAATCTGACATCGACAAAATGACAGACCCACCACCAAAAGGATGACAGAGCAAACTCACACCGGTTACTATCACCAAAAGGATGATAGAGCAACACACACTCGCATAATTTGAAATCAATGAAATGACAGACCCACCTCAAAAAGGATGACGGAGCAAACTCACACTGACTACTACAACTAAAAGAATGATAGAGCAAAACACTCGCAAAATCTGACATCGATGAAATGACAGACCCACCACCAAAAGGATGACGGATCGAACTCACACCATCTATTACCACCAAAAGGATGATAGAGCGAAACACACTCGCACAGTCGGATATCGACGAAATGACAGACCCACCACCAAAAGGATGACAGAGCTAACTCACACCGGCTATTATCACCAAAAGGATGATAGAGCGAAACACACTCGCATAACATGACTTCGATGAAATGACAGACCCACCACCAAAAGGCTTACTGAGAAAACTCACACCAGCTACTACCACATAAAGGATTATAGAGCAAAACACACTCGCACAATCTGACATCAATGAAATGTCAGACCCACCACCAAAAGGATGACTGAACAAACTCACACCGGCTATGACCACCAAAAGAATGATAGAGCGAAACACTCGCACAGTCTGACGTCGACGAAATGACATACCCACCACCAAAAGGATGACGGAACGAACTCACACCGGCGACTATCACCAAAAGGATGATAGAGCAACAGAAACTCACACTAGCTAGCGTCGACGAAATCATAGACCCACCACAAAAAGGATGACAGAGCAAACTGACACCGGCTAATATCACCAAAAGTATAATAGAGCAAAACACACTCGCACAATCTGACATCAAAAAAATGACAGACCCACAACCAAAAGTATGACAGAGCTGACTCACACCGGCTACTATCACCAAAAGGATGATAGAGAGAAACACACTCGCATAATCTGACTTCGATGAAATGACAGAACCACCACCAAAAGGATTACTGAGCAAACTCACACCAGCTACTACCACATAAAGGATTATAGAGCAAACCACACTGGCACAATCTGACATCGATGAAATGACAGACCCACCACCAAATGGATGACTGAGCAAACTCACACAGGCTACGACCACCAAAAGAATGATAGAGCGAAATACTCGCACAATCTGACATCGACGAAATGACAGACCCACCACCAAAAGGATGACGGAACGAACTCAGACCGGCTACTATCACCAAAAATGATGATAGAGCAAAAAAAACTCGCGCAATCTAGCGTCGACGAAATCACAAACCCACCACCAAAATGATGACAGAGCAAACTCACACCGGCTAATATCACCAAAAGTATGATAGAGCAAAACACACTCGCACAATCTGACATCGATGAAATGACAGACCCACCACCAATAGGAGTACTGAGCAAACTCACACCAGCTACTACCACCAAAAGGATGAAAGAGCAAAACACACACGCATAATCTGACATCGACAAAATGACAGACCCACCACCAAAAGGATGACAGAGCAAACTCACACCGGTTACTATCACCAAAAGGATGATAGAGCAACACACACTCGCATAATTTGAAATCAATGAAATGACAGACCCACCTCAAAAAGGATGACGGAGCAAACTCACACCGACTACTACAACTAAAAGAATTATAGAGCAAAACACTCGCAAAATCTAACATCGACGAAATGACAGACCCACCACCGAACCAATGACGGAGCGAATTCACACCGGATACTAAAACCAAAAGGATGATAGTGAAAAACAAACTCGCACAATCTAGCGTCGTTGAAATCACAGACCCACCACTAAAAGGATGACAGAGCAAAACACACTCGCACAATCTGACATCGATGAAATGACAAACTCAACACCGAAAGAATTACTGAAAAAACTCACACCAGCTACTACCACCAAAGGATTATAGACAAAAACAGACTCGCACAATCTGACATCGACGAAATAAAAGACCCACCACCAAAAGGATGACGGATCGAACTCACACCGTCTATTACCACCAAAAGGATGATATAGCAAAACACACTCGCACAATCTGATATCGACGAAATGACAAACCCACCACCAAAAGCATGACAGAGCTAACTCACACCGGCTACTATCACCAAAAGGATGATAGAGCGAAACACACTGGCACAATCTGACTTCGATGAAATGACAGACGCACCACCTAAAGGATGACGGATCGAACTCACACCGTCTATTACCACCAAAAGGATGATAGAGCAAAACACACTCGCACAGTTTGATATCGACGAAATGGCAGACCCACCACCAAAAGGTGACAGAGCTAACTCACACCGGCTATTATCACCAAAAGGATGATAGAGCGAAACACACTCGCATAATTTGAAATCGATGAAATGACAGACCAACAAACAAAAGGATGACGGAGCAAACTCACACCGGCTACTACAACTAAAAGAATGATAGAGCAAAACACTCGCAAAATCTGACAACGAAGAAATGACAGACCCACCACCAAAAGGATTACTGAGCAAACTCACACCAGCTACTACCACCAAAAGGATTATAGAGCAAAACACACTCGCACAATCTGACATCAATGAAATGACAGACCCACCACCAAAAGGATGACTGAGCAATCTGACACCGGCTACGACCACCAAAAGAATGATAGAGCGATACACTAGCACAATCTGACATCGACGAAATGACAGACCCAACACCAAAAGGGTGACGGAGCAAACTCACATCGGCTACTATCACCAAAAGGATGATAGAGCAACAAAAACTCGCACAACCTAGCGTCGATGAAATCACAGACCCACCACCAAAAGGATGACAGAGCAAACTCACACCGGCTACTATCACCCAAAGTATGATAGAGAAAAACACACTCGCACAATCTGACATTGATGAAATGATAGACCCATCACCAAAAGGATTAATGAGCAAACTCACACCGGCTACTACAACTAAAAGAATGATAGAGCAAAACACTCGCAAAATCTGGCATCAACGAAATGACAGACCCACCACCAAACCGATGACGGAGCGAACTCACATCGGCTTCTAAAACCAAAAGGATGATAGAGCAAAACAAACTCGCACAATCTAGCGTCGACGAAATCACAGACCCACCACCAAAAGGATGACGGAGCAAACTCACACCGGCAACTATCACGAAAAGTATGATAGAGAAAAACACACTCGCACAATCTGACATCGATGAAATGACAGATCCACCGCCAAAAGGATTACTGAGAAAACTCACACTAGCTACTACCACCAAAAGGATGATAGAGCAAAACACACTCGCACAATCTCACATCGATGATATGATAGACCCACCACAAAAAGGATTACTGATCAAACTCACACAAGCTACTACCACCAAAAGGATGGCAGAGCAAAACACACTCGCACAATCTGACATCGATGAAATGACAGACCCACCACCAAAAGGATTACTGTGAAAACTCACACCAGCTACTACCACCAAAGGATGATAGAGCAAAACAGACTCGCACAATCTTACATCGACGAAATAAAAGACCCACCACCAAAAGGATGACAGATCGAACTCAAACCGTCTATTACCACCAAAAGGATGATAGAGCAAAACACATTCGCACAATCTGATATCGACAAAATAACAGACCCACAACCAAAAGGATGATAGAGCTAACTCACACCGGCTACTATCACCAAAAGGGTGATAGAGCGAAACACACTCGCACAATGTGACTTCACTGAAATGACAGACCCACCACAAAAAGGATGACTGAGCAAACTGACACAGGCTACGACCACCAAAAGAATGTTAGAGCGAAACACTCGCACAATTTGACATTGACGAAATGACAGACCCACCACCAAAAGGATGACGGAGAAAACTCACACCGGCTACTATCACCAAAAGAATGATAGAGCAACACAAACTCGCACAATCTAGCGTTGACGAAATCAAAGACCCACCACAAAAAGGATGTCAAAGAAAACTGACACCGGCTAATATCACCAAATGTATGATAGAGCAAAACACACTCGCACAATCTGACATCGATGAAATGGCAGACCCACCACCAAAAGGATTACTGAGAAAACTTACACTAGCTACTACCACCAAAAGGATGATAGAGCAAAACACACTCGCACAATCTGACATCTACAAAATGACAGACCCACAACCAAAAGGATGAAAGAGCGAACTCACACCGGCTACTATCACCAAAAGGATGATAGAGCAACACATACTCACATAATTTGAAATCGATAAAATGACAGACCCACCACCAAAAGGCTGACGGAACAAACTCACACCGGCTACTACAACTAATAGAATGATAGAGAAAAACACTCGCAAAATCTGACATCGACGAAATGACAGACCCACCACCAAAAGGATGACGGATCGAACTCACACCGTCTATTACCACCAAAAGGATGATAGAGCAAAACACACTTGCACAGTCTGATATCGACGAAATGATAGACCCACCACCAAAAGGATGACAGAGTTAACTCACACCGGCTATTATCACCAAAAGGATGATAGAGCGAAACACACTCGCATAATATGACTTCGATGAAATGACAGACCCACCACCAAAAGGATTACTTAGCAAACTCACACCAGCTACTACCACATAAAGGATTATAGAGCAAAACACACTCGCACAATCTGACATCGATGAAATGACAGACCCACCACCAAAAGGATGACT
This sequence comes from Lathyrus sativus, assembly GCA_963859935.3. Classification (NCBI taxonomy): domain Eukaryota; kingdom Viridiplantae; phylum Streptophyta; class Magnoliopsida; order Fabales; family Fabaceae; genus Lathyrus; species Lathyrus sativus. The sequence goes on along the minus strand of OZ012738.1, from coordinate 187,535,954 downwards.
GAGCAAACTCACACCGGCTTTGACCACCAAAAGAATGATAGAGCGAAACACTCGCACAATCTGACGTCGACGAAATGATATACCCACCACCAAAAGGATGACTGAACGAACTCACACCGGCGACTATCACCAAAAGGATGATAGAGCAACACAAACTCGCACTATCTAGCATCGACGAAATCATAGACCCACCACAAAAAGGATGATAGAGCAAACTCACACCGGCTAATATCACCAAAAGTATAATAGAGCAAAACACACTCGCACAATCTGACATCGACAAAATGACAGACCCACAACCAAAAGTATGATAGAGCTAACTCACACCGGCTACTATTACCAAAAGGATGATAGAGCGAAACACACTCGCATAATCTGACTTCGATGAAATGACAGACCCACCACCAAAAGGATTACTGAGCAAACTCACACCAGCTACTACCATATAAAGGGTTATAGAGCAAACCACACTCGCACAATCTGACATCGTTGAAATGACAGACCCACCACCAAAAGGATGACTGAGCAGACTCACACTGGCTACGACCACCAAAAGAATGATAGAGCGAAACACTCGCACAATCTGACATCGACGAAATGACAGACCCACCACCAAAAGGATGACGAAACGAACTCACACCGGCTACTATCACTAAAAGGATGATAGACCAACACAAACTCGCACAATATAGCGTCGACGAAATCACAGACCCACCACCAAAAGGATGATAGAGCAAACTCACACCGGCTAATATTACCAAAAGTATGATAGAGCAAAACACACTCGCACAATCTGACATCGATGAAATGAAAGACCCACCACCAATAGGAGAACTGAGCAAACTCACACCAGCTACTACCACCAAAAGGATGAAAGAGCAAAACACACACGCACAATCCGACATCGACAAAATGGCAGACCCACCACCAAAAGGATAACGGAGAAAACTCACACCGGCTACTATCACCAAAAGGATGATAGAGCAGCACACACTCGCGTAATTTGAAATCAATGAAATGACAGACCCACCTCAAAAAAGATGACGGAGCAAACTCACACTGACTACTACAACCAAAAGAATGATAGAGCAAAACACACTCGCAAAATCTGACATCGATGAAATGACATACCCAACACCGAAAGGATTACTGAAAAAACTCACACCAGCTACTACCACAAAAGGATTATAGACAAAAAAAGACTCGCACAATCTGACATCGACGAAATAAAAGACCCACCACCAAAAGGATGACGGATCAAACTCACACCATCTATTACCACCAAAAGGATGATATAGCAAAACACACTCGCACAATCTGATATTGACGAAATCGCAAACCTACCACCAAAAGCATGACAGAGCTAACTCACACCGGCTACTATCACCAAAAGGATGATAGAGCGAAACACACTGGCAGAATCTGACTTTGATGAAATGACAGACCCACCACCAAAAGGATTACTGAACAAACTCACACCAGCTACTACCACCAAAAGGATTATAGAGAAAAACACAATCGCACAATCTGACATCGATGAAATGACAGACCCACCATCAAAAGGATGACTGAGCAAACTCACACCGGCTACGACCATCAAAAGAATGATAGAGCCAAACACTTGCACAATCTGACATCGACGAAATGATAGACCCACCACCAAAAGGATGTCGGAGCGAAATCACACCGGCTACTATCACCAAAAGGATGATTGAGCAACACAAACTCGCACAATCTAGCGTCGACGAAATCACAGACCCACTTACAAAAAGGATGACAGAGAAAACTCACACCGACTAATATCACCAAAAGTATGATAGAGCAAAACACACTTGCACAATCTGACATCGATGAAATGACAGACCCACCACCAAAAGGATTACTGAGAAAACTCACACCAACTACTACCATCAAAAGGATGATAGAGCAAAACACACTCACACAATCTGACATCGACAAAATGACAGATCCACAACCAAAAGGATGACGAAGCGAAATCACACCGGCTACTACAACTAAAAGAATGATAGAGCAAAACAGTCGCGAAATCTGACATTGACAAAATAACAAACCCACCACCAAACCGATGACAGAGCAAACTCACACCGTCTAATAAAACCAAAAGGATGATAGAACAAAACAAACTCGTACAATCTAGCGTCGACGAAATTACAGACCCACCACTAAAAGGATGACAGAGCAAACTCACACCGGCTACTATCACCAAAAGTATGAAAGAGCAAAACACACTCGCACAATCTGGCATCGAGGAAATGAAAGACTCACCCCCAAAAGGATGACGGATCGATCTCACACCGTCTATTACCACTAAAAGGATGATAGGGCAAAACACACTCGCACAATCTGATATCGACGAAATGACAAACCCACCACCAAAAGCATGACAGAGCTAACTCACACCGGCTACTATCACTAAAAGGATGATAGAGCGAAACACACTCGCACAATCTGACTTCGATGAAATGACAGAACCACCACCAAAAGAATTACTGAGCAAACTCACACCAGCTACTACCACCAAAAGGATTATACAGCAAAACACACTCGCACAATCTGACATCGATAAAATGATAGACCCACCACCAAAAGGATGATAGAGCTAACTCACACCGGCTACGACCACCGTAAGAATGATAGGGCGAAACACTCCCACAATCTGACATCGACGAAATGACAGACCCACCACGAAAAGGATGATGGAGCGAACTCACACCGGCTACTATAACCAAAAGGATGATAGAGCAACACAAACTTGCACAATCTAGCATTGACGAAAGCACAAACCCACCAACAAAAGGATGACAGAGCAAACTCACACAGGCTAATATCACAAAAAGTATGATATAGTAAAACACACTCGCACAATCTGACATCGATGAAATGACAGACCCACCACCAATATGAATACTGAGCAAACTCACGCTAGCTACTACCACCAAAAGGATGATTGAGCAAAGCACACACGCATAATCTGACATCGACAAAATGACAGACCCACCACCAAAAGGATGACAGAGCAAACTCACACCAGCTACTATCACCAAAAGGATGATAGAGCAACACACACTCGCATAATTTGAAATCAATGAAATGACAGACCCACCACAAAAAGGAAGACGGAGCAAACTCACACCGGCTACTACAACTAAAAGAATGATAGAGCAAAACACTCGCAAAACCTAACATTGAGGAAATGACAGACCCACCACAAAACCGATGACGGAGCGAACTCACACCGGATACTAAAACCAAAAGGATGATAGCGAAAAACAAACTCGCACAATCTAGCTTCGACGAAATCACAGACCCACCACCAAAAGGATGACCGAACAAACTCACACCGGCTACGACCATTAAAAGAATGATAGAGCGAAACACTTGCACAATCTGACATCGACGAAATGACAGACCCACCACCAAAAGGATGACGGAGCAAAATCAAACCGGTTATTATCACCAAAAGGATGATAGAGCAACACAAACTCGCACAATCTAGCGTCGACGAAATCACAGACCCACTTACAAAAAGGATGACAGAGAAAACTCAGACCGGCTAATTTCACCAAAAGTATGATAGAGCAAAACACACTCGCACAATCTGACATCGATGAAATGACAGACCCACCACCAAAAGGATTACTGAGAAAACTCACACCAGCTACTACCACCAAAAGGATGATAGAGCAAAACACACTCGCACAATCTGACATCTACAAAATGACAGACCCACAACCAAAAGGATGACAGAGCGAACTCACACCGGCTACTATCACCAAAAGGATGATTGAGCAACACATACTCGCATAATTTGAACTCGATGAAATGACAGACCCAATACAAAAAGGCTGACGGAGCAAACTCACACCGGCTACTACAACTAATAGAAAGATAGAGCAAAACACTCGCAAAATCTGACATCGACGAAATGACAGACCCACCACCAAAAGGATGACGGATCGAACTCACACCGTCTATTACCACCAAAAGGATGATAGAGCAAAACACACTCGCACAGTCTGATATCGACGAAATGATAGACCCACCACCAAAAGGATGATAGAGCTAACTCACACCGGCTATTATCACCAAAAGGATGATAGAGCGAAACACACTCGCATAATATGACTTTGATGAAATGACAGACCCACCACCAAAAGGATTATTTAGCAAACTCACACCAGCTACTACCACATAAAGGATTATAGAACAAAACAAACTTGCACAATCTAGCGTCGACGAAATTACAGACCCACCACTAAAAGGATGACAGAGCAAACTCACACCGGCTACTATCAGCAAAAGAATGATATAGCGAAACACTCGCACAATCTGACGTCGACGAAATGATATACCCACCACCAAAAGGATGACTGAACGAACTCACACCAGCGACTATCACCAAAAGGATGATAGAGCAACACAAACTCGCACTATCTAGCATCGACGAAATCATAGACCTACCACAAAAAGGATGACAAAGCAAACTCACACCGGCTAATATCACCAAAAGTATAATAGAGCAAAACACACTCGCACAATCTGACATGGACGAAATGACAGATCCACAACCAAAAGTATGACATAGCAAACTCACACCGGCTACTATCACTAAAAGGATGATAGACCGAAAGACACTCGCACAATCTGACTTCGATGAAATGACAGACCCACCACCAAAAGGATTATTGAGCAAACTCACACCAGCTACTACCACATAAAGGATTATAGAGCAAACCACACTCGCACAATCTGACATCGTTGAAATGACAGACCCACCACCAAAAGGATGACTGAGCAAACTTACACTGGCTACGACCACCAAAAGAATGATAGAGCGAAACACTCGCACAATCTGACATCGACGAAATGACAGACCCACCATCAAAAGGATGACGGAACGAACTCACACCGGCTACTATCACTAAAAGGATGATAGAGCAACACAAACTTGTACAATCTAGCGTCGAAGAAATCACAGACCCACCACCAAAAGGATGATAGAGCAAACTCACACCGGCTAATATCACCAAAAGTATGATAGAGCAAAACACACTCGCACAATCTGACATCGATGAAATGAAAGACCCACCACCAATAGGAGAACTGAGCAAACTCACACCAGCTACTACCACCTAAAGGATGAAAGAGCAAAACACACACGCACAATCCGACATCGACAAAATGGCAGACCCACCACCAAAAGGATAACGGAGAAAACTCACACCGGCTACTATCACCTAAAGGATGATAGAGCAACACACACTCGCATAATTTGAAATCAATGAAATGAAAGATCCACCTCAAAAAAGATGACGGAGCAAACTCACACCGACTACTACAACCAAAAGAATGATAGAGCAAAACACACTCGCACAATCTGATATCGATGAAATGAAATACCCAACACCGAAAGGATTACTGAAAAAACTCACACCAGCTACTACCACAAAAGGATTATAGACAAAAACAGACTCGCACAATCTGACATCGACGAAATAAAAGACCCACCACCAAAAGGATGACGAATCAAACTCACACCGTCTATTACCACCAAAAGGATGATATAGCAAAACACACTCGCACAATCTGATATTGACGAAATCGCAAACCTACCACCAAAAGCATGACAGAGCTAACTCACACCGGCTACTATCACCAAAAGGATGATAGAGCGAAACACACTGGCAGAATCTGACTTTGATGAAATGACAGACCCACCACCAAAAGGATTACTGAACAAACTCACACCAGCGACTACCACCAAAAGGATTATAGAGAAAAACAAAATCGCACAATCTGACATCGATGAAATGACAGACCCACCACCAAAAGGATGACTGAGCAAACTCACACCGGCTACGACCATCAAAAGAATGATAGAGCCAAACACTTGCACAATCTGACATCGACGAAATGATAGACCCACCACCAAAAGGATGACGGAGTGAAATCACACCGGCTACTATCACCAAAAGGATGATTGAGCAACACAAACTCGCACAATCTAGCGTCGACGAAATCATAGACCCACTTACAAAAAGGATGACAGAGAAAACTCACACCGACTAATATCACCAAAAGTATGATAGAGCAAAACACACTTGCACAATCTGACATCGATGAAATGAAAGACCCACCACCAAAAGGATTACTGAGCAAACTCACACCAGCTACTACCACCAAAAGGATTATAGAGCAAAACACACTCGCACAATCTGACATCGATGAAATGATAGACCCACCACCAAAAGGATGACAGAGCAAACTCACACCGGCTACGACCACCATAAGAATGGTAGAGCGAAACACTCGCACAATTTGACATCGACGAAATGACAGACCCACCACGAAAAGGATGACGGAGCGAACTCACACCGGCTACTATAACCAAAAGGATGATAGAGCAACACAAACTTGCAAAATCTAGCATCGACGAAAGCACAAACCCACCTACAAAAGGATGACAGAGCAAACTCACACAGGCTAATATCACAAAAAGTATGATATAGTAAAACACACTCGCACAATCTGACATCGATGAAATGACAGACCCACCACCAATATGAATACTGAGCAAACTCACGCTAGCTACTACCACCAAAAGGATGATTGAGCAAAGCACACACGCACAATCTGACATCGACAAAATGACAGACCCACCACCAAAAGGATGACAAAGCAAACTCACACCGGCTACTATCACCAAAAGGATGATAGAGCAACACACACTCGCATAATTTGAAATCAATGAAATGACAGACCCACCACAAAAAGGATGACGGAGCAAACTCACACCGGCTACTACAACTAAAAGAATGATAGAGCAAAACACTCGCAAAACCTAACATTGAGGAAATGACAGACCCACCACAAAACCGATGACGGAGCGAACTCACACCGGATACTAAAACCAAAAGGATGATAGCGAAAAACAAACTCGCACAATCTAGCGTCGACGAAATCACAGACCCACCACCAAAAGGATGACAGAACAAACTCACACCGGCTACGACCATCAAAAGAATGATAGAGCGAAACACTTGCACAATCTGACATCGACGAAATGACAGACCCACCACCAAAAGGATGACGGAGCAAAATCACACCGGTTATTATCACCAAAAGGATGATAGAGCAACACAAACTCGCACAATCTAGCGTCGACGAAATCACAGACCCACTTACAAAAAGGATGACAGAGAAAACTCACACCGGCTAATTTCACCAAAAGTATGATAGAGCAAAACACACTCGCACAATCTGACATCGATGAAATGACAGACCCACCACCAAAAGGATTACTGAGAAAACTAACACCAGCTACTACCACCAAAAGGATGCTAGAGCAAAACACACTCGCACAATCTAACATCTACAAAATGACAGACCCACAACCAAAAGGATGACAGAGCGAACTCACACCGGCTACTATCACCAAAAGGATGATAGAGCAACACATACTCGCATAATTTGAACTCGATGAAATGACAGACCCAATACCAAAAGGCTGACGGAGCAAACTCACACCGGCTACTACAACTAATAGAAAGATAGAGCAAAACACTCGCAAAATCTGACATCGACGAAATGACAGACCCACCACCAAAAGGATGACGGATCGAACTCACACCGTCTATTACCACCAAAAGGATGATAGAGCAAAACACACTCGCACAGTCTGATATCGACGAAATGATAGACCCACCACCAAAAGGATGATAGAGCTAACTCACACCGGCTATTATCACCAAAAGAATGATAGAGCGAAACACACTCGCATAATATGACTTTGATGAAATGACAGACCCACCACCAAAAGGATTATTTAGCAAACTCACACCAGCTACTACCACATAAAGGATTATAGAACAAAACAAACTTGCACAATCTAGCGTCGACGAAATTACAGACCCACCACTAAAAGGATGACAGAGCAAACTCACACCGGCTACTATCAGCAAAAGAATGATAGAGCGAAACACTCGCACAATCTGACGTCGATGAAATGATATACCCACCACCAAAAGGATGACTGAACGAACTCACACCAGCGACTATCACCAAAAGGATGATAGAGCAACACAAACTCGCACTATCTAGCATCGACGAAATCATAGACCTACCACAAAAAGGATGACAAAGCAAACTCACACCGGCTAATATCACCAAAAGTATAATAGAGCAAAACACACTCGCACAATCTGACATGGACGAAATGACAGACCCACAACCAAAAGTATGACAGAGCAAACTCACACCGGCTACTATCACTAAAAGGATGATAGACCGAAAGACACTCGCACAATCTGACTTCGATGAAATGACAGACCCACCACCAAAAGGATTATTGAGCAAACTCACACCAGCTACTACCACATAAAGGATTATAGAGCAAACCACACTCGCACAATCTGACATCGTTGAAATGACAGACCCACCACCAAAAGGATGACTGAGCAAACTCACACTGTCTACGACCACCAAAAGAATGATAGAGCGAAACACTCGCACAATCTGACATCGACGAAATGACAGACCCACCATCAAAAGGATGACGGAACGAACTCACACCGGCTACTATCACTAAAAGGATGATAGAGCAACACAAACTTGCACAATCTAGCGTCGACGAAATCACAGACCCACCACCAAAAGGATGATAGAGCAAACTCACACCGGCTAATATCACCAAAAGTATGATAGAGCAAAACACACTCGCACAATCTGACATCGATGAAATGAAAGACGCACCACCAATAGGAGAACTGAGCAAACTCACACCAGCTACTACCACCAAAAGGATGAAAGAGCAAAACACACACGCACAATCCGACATCGACAAAATGGCAAACCCACCACCAAAAGGATAACGCAGAAAACTCACACCGGCTACTATCACCTAAAGGATGATAGAGCAATACACACTCGCATAATTTGAAATCAATGAAATGAAAGACCCACCTCAAAAAAGATGACGGAGCAAACTCACACCGACTACTACAACCAAAAGAATGATAGAGCAAAACACACTTGCACAATCTGATATCGATGAAATGAAATACCCAACACCGAAAGGATTACTGAAAAAACTCACACCAGCTACTACCACAAAAGGATTATAGACAAAAACAGACTCGCACAATCTGACATCGACGAAATAAAAGACCCACCACCAAAAGGATGACGGATCAAACTCACACCGTCTATTACCACCAAAAGGATGATATAGCAAAACACACTCGCACAATCTGATATTGACGAAATCGCAAACCTACCACCAAAAGCATGACAGAGCTAACTCACACCGGCTACTATCACCAAAAGGATGATAGAGCGAAACACACTGGCAGAATCTGACTTTGATGAAATGACAGACCCACCACCAAAAGGATTACTGAACAAACTCACACCAGCGACTACCACCAAAAGGATTATAGAGAAAAACAAAATCGCACAATCTGACATCGATGAAATGACAGACCCACCACCAAAAGGATGACTGAGCAAACTCACACCGGCTACGACCATCAAAAGAATGATAGAGCCAAACACTTGCACAATCTGACATCGACGAAATGATAGACCCACCACCAAAAGGATGACGGAGTGAAATCACACCGGCTACTATCACCAAAAGGATGATTGAGCAACACAAACTCGCACAATCTAGCGTCGACGAAATCATAGACCCACTTACAAAAAGGATGACAGAGAAAACTCACACCGACTAATATCACCAAAAGTATGATAGAGCAAAACACACTTGCACAATCTGACATCGATGAAATGAAAGACCCACCACCAAAAGGATTACTGAGCAAACTCACACCAGCTACTACCACCAAAAGGATTATAGAGCAAAACACACTCGCACAATCTGACATCGATGAAATGATAGACCCACCACCAAAAGGATGACAGAGCAAACTCACACCGGCTACGACCACCATAAGAATGATAGAGCGAAACACTCGCACAATTTGACATCGACGAAATGACAGACCCACCACGAAAAGGATGACGGAGCGAACTCACACCGGCTACTATAACCAAAAGGATGATAGAGCAACACAAACTTGCACAATCTAGCATCGACGAAAGCACAAACCCACCTACAAAAGGATGACAGAGCAAACTCACACAGGCTAATATCACAAAAAGTATGATATAGTAAAACACACTCGCACAATCTGACATCGATGAAATGACAGACCCACCACCAATATGAATACTGAGCAAACTCACGCTAGCTACTACCACCAAAAGGATGATTGAGCAAAGCACACACGCACAATCTGACATCGACAAAATGACAGACCCACCACCAAAAGGATGACAAAGCAAACTCACACCGGCTACTATCACCAAAAGGATGATAGAGCAACACACACTCGCATAATTTGAAATCAATGAAATGACAGACCCACCACAAAAAGGATGACGGAGCAAACTCACACCGGCTACTACAACTAAAAGAATGATAGAGCAAAACACTCGCAAAACCTAACATTGAGGAAATGACAGACCCACCACAAAACCGATGACGGAGCGAACTCACACCGGATACTAAAACCAAAAGGATGATAGCGAAAAACAAACTCGCACAATCTAGCGTCGACGAAATCACAGACCCACCACCAAAAGGATGACAGAACAAACTCACACCGGCTACGACCATCAAAAGAATGATAGAGCGAAACACTTGCACAATCTGACATCGACGAAATGACAGACCCACCACCAAAAGGATGACGGAGCAAAATCACACCGGTTATTATCACCAAAAGGATGATAGAGCAACACAAACTCGCACAATCTAGCGTCGACGAAATCACAGACCCACTTACAAAAAGGATGACAGAGAAAACTCACACCGGCTAATTTCACCAAAAGTATGATAGAGCAAAACACACTCGCACAATCTGACATCGATGAAATGACAGACCCACCACCAAAAGGATTACTGAGAAAACTCACACCAGCTACTACCACCAAAAGGATGCTAGAGCAAAACACACTCGCACAATCTAACATCTACAAAATGACAGACCCACAACCAAAAGGATGACAGAGCGAACTCACACCGGCTATTATCACCAAAAGGATGATAGAGCAACACATACTCGCATAATTTGAACTCGATGAAATGACAGACCCAATACCAAAAGGCTGACGGAGCAAACTCACACCGGCTACTACAACTAATAGAAAGATAGAGCAAAACACTCGCAAAACCTAACATTGACGAAATGACAGACCCACCACTAAACCGATGACAGAGCGAACTCACACCGGATACTAAAACCAAAAGGATGATAGAGAAAAACAAACTCGCACAATCTAGCATCGACGAAATCAGAGACCCACCACCAAAAGGATGACAGAGCAAACTCACACCAGCTACTATCACCAAAAGTATGATAGAGCAAAACACACTCGCAGAATCTGACATCGATGAAATGGCAGACCCACCAACAAAAGGATTACTGAGCAAACTCACACCAGCTGCTACCACCAAAAGGATGATAGAGCAAAACACACTCGCACAATTTGACATCGACAAAAGGACAGACCCACCACCAAAAGGATGACGGAGCAAACTCACACCGGCTACTATCACCAAAAGGAGGATAGAGAAATACACACTCGCATAATTTGAAATCCATGAAATGACAGACCCACCGCCAAAAGGATGACGGAGCAAACTCACACCGACTACTACAACTAAAAGAACGACAGAGCAAAGCACTGGCAAAATCTGACATCGACGAAATGACAGACCCACCACAAAACCGATGACGGAGCGAACTCACACCGGCTACTAAAACCAAAAGGATGATGAAGGAAAACAAACTCGCACAATCTAGCGTCGACGAAATTACAGACCCACCACTAAAAGGATGACAGAGCAAACTCACACCGGCTACTATCACCAAAAGTATGATAGAGCAAAACACAATCGCACAATCTGCAATCGATGAAATGACAGACCCACCACTAAAAGGATTATAGAGCAAACTCACACCAGCTACTAACATCAAAGGATGATAGAGCAAAACACACTCGCACACTCTGACATCGACGAAATGAAAGACCCACCACCAAAAGGATGACAGATCGAACTCACACCGTCTATTACCACCAAAAGGATGATAGGGCAAAACAAACTCGCACAATCTAAGATCGACGAAATGACTGACACACCACCAAAAGGATGACAGAGCTAACTCACACCGGCTACTATCACTAAAAGGATGATAGAGCAAAACACACTCGCACAATCTGACTTCCATGAAATGACAGACCCACCACCAAAAGATTATTGAGCAAACTCTCACGAGCTACTACCACCAAAAGGATTATAGAACAAAACACACTCGCACAATCTGACATCGATGAAATGAAAGACCCACCACCAAAAGGATGACAGAGCAAACTCACACCAGCTACGACCACCAAAAGAATGATAGAGCGAAACAATCGCACAATCTGACATCGACGAAATGACAGACCCACCACCAAAAGGATGACGGAGCAAACTCACACCGGCTACTATAACCAAAATAATGATAGAGCAACACAAACTCGCACAATCTAGCGTCGACGAAATGACAGACCCACCACCAAAAGGATGACAAAGCAAACTCACACCGGCTAATATCACCAAAAGTATGATAGAGCAAAACACACTCGCACAATCTGACTTCGATGAAATGACAGACCCACCACCAAAAGGATGACGGAGCAAACTCATACCGACTACTATAACCAAAATAATGATAGAGCAACACAAACTCGCACAATCTAGCGTCGACGAAATCACAGACCCACCACCAATAGGAGTACTGAGAAAACTCACACCAGCTACTACCACCAAAAGGATGATAGAGCAAAACATACTCGCACAATCTGACATTGACAAAATGAAAGACCTACCACCAAAAGGATGACGGAGTAAACTCACACCGGCTACTATCACAAAAAGGATGATAGAGCAACACACACTCGTAAAATTTGAAATCGATGAAATGATAGACTAACCACCAAAAGGATGACAGAGCAAACTCACACCGACTACTAAAACTAAAAGAACGATAGAGCAAAGCACTTTCAAAATCTGACATCGACGAAATGACAGACCCACCACCAAACCAATGACAGAGCGAACTCACACCGGCTACTAAAACCAAAAGGATGATAGAGGAAAACAAACTCGCACAATCCAGGGTCGACGAAATTACAGACCCACCACCAAAAGGATGACAGAGCAAACTCACACCGGCTACTATCACCAAAAGTATGATAGAGCTAAACACACTCGCACAATTTGACATCGATGAAATGACATACCCACCAGAAAAAGGATTAAATAGCAAACTCACACCAGCTACTACCATCAAAGGATGACCGAGCAAAACACACTCGCACAATCTGACATCGACGAAATGAAAGACCCACCAACAAAAGGATGACGGATCGAACTCACACCGTCTATTACCACCAAAAGGATGATAGGGAAAAACACACTCGCACAATGTGAAATCGACGAAATGACAGACGCACCACCAAAAGGATGACAGAGCTAACTCACACCGGCTACTATCACTAAAAGGATGATAGAGCGAAACACACTTGCACAATCTGACTTCGATGAAATGCAGACCCACCACCAAAATGATTACTGAGCAAACTCACACCAGCTACTACCACCAAAAGGATGATAGAGCAAAACACACTCGCACAATCTGACATCGATAAAATGAAAGACCCACCACCAAAAGGATGACGGAGCAAACTCACACCGGCTACGACCACCAAAAGAATGATAGAGCAACACACACTCGTATAATTTGAAATCGATGAAATGACAGACTAACCACCAAAAGGATGACGGAGCAAACTCACACCGGCTACTATAACCAAAATAATGATAGAGCAACACAAACTCGCACAATCTAGCGTCGACGAAATCACAGACCCACCACCAAAAGGATGACAGAGCAAACTCACACCGGCTAATATCACCAAAAGTATGATAGAGCAAAACACACTCGCACAATCTGACTTCGATGAAATGATAGACCCACCATCAATAGGAGTACTGAGCAAACTCACACCAGCTACTACCACCAAAAGGATTATAGAGCAAAACACATTGCACAAACTGACATCGATGAAATGACAGACCCACCACCAAAAGGATGACAGAGCGAACTCACACCGGCTACCATAACCAAAATAATGATAGAGCAACACAAACTCGCACAATCTAGCGTCGACAAAATCACAGACCCACCACCAAAAGGACGACGGAGCGAACTCACACCAACTACTATCACCAAAAGGATGATAGAGAAACACACACTCGCATCATTTGAAATCGATGAAATGAAAGACTAACCACCAAAAAGATGACGGAGCAAACTTACACCGACTACTACAACTAAAAGAACGATAGAGCAAAGCACTCGCAAAATTTGACATCGACGAAATGACAGACCCACCACCAAACCAACGACGGAGCGAACTCACACCGGCTACTACCACCAAAAGGATGATAGAGCAAAACACACTCGCACAATCTGACTTCGACAAATTGACAGACCCACCACCAAAAGGATGACGAAGCCAACTCACACCAGCTACTATCACCAAAAGGATGATAGAGCAACACACACTCGCATAATTTGAAATCGATGAAATGACAGACTAACCACCAAAAAGATGACGGAGCAAACTTACACCGACTACTACAACTAAAAGAACGATAGAGCAAAGCACTCGCAAAATCTGACATCGACGAAATGACAGACCCACCACCAAACCGATGACGGAGCGAACTCCCACCGCAACCAAAACCAAAAGGATGATAGAGGAAAACAAACTCGCACAATCTAGGATCGACGAAATTACAAACCAACCACTAAAAGGATGACAGAGCAAACTCACACCGGCTACTATCACCAAAAGTATGATAGAGCAAAACACACTCGCACAATCTGACATCGATGAAATGACAGACCCACCACCAAAAGGATTACATAGCAAACTCACACGAGCTACTACCATCAAAGGATGATAGAGCAAAACACACTCGCACAATCTGACATCGACGAAATGAAAGACCCACCACCAAAAGGATGACAGATCGAACTCACACCGTCTATTACCACCAAAAGGATGATAGGACAAAACACACTCGCACAATGTGATATCGACAAAATGACAGACACACCACCAAAAGGATGACAGAGCTAACTCACACCGGCTACTATCACTAAAAGGATGATAGAGCAAAACACACTCGCACAATCTGACTTCGATGAAATGACAGATCCACCACCAAAAGGATTACAGAGCAAACTCACACCAGCTACTACCACCAAAAGGATGATAGAGCAAAACACATTCGCACAATCTGACATCGACAAAATGACAGACCCACCACCAAAAGGATGACGGAGCAAACTCACACCGGCTACTATCACCAAAAGGATGATAGAGCAACACACACTCGTATAATTTGAAATCAATGAAATGACAGAATAACCACCAAAACGATGACGGAGCAAACTCACACCGACTACGACAACTAAAAGAACGATAGAGCAAAGCACTCGCAAAATCTGATATCGACGAAATGACAGACCCACCACCAAACCGATGACAGAGCGAACTCATACCGGCTACTAAAACCAAAAGGATGATAGAGGAAAACAAACTCGCACAATCTAGGATCGACGAAATTACAGACCAACCACTAAAAGGAAGACAGAGCAAACTCACACCGGCTAATATCACCAAAAGTATGATAGAGCAAAACACACTCGCACAATCTGACATCGATGAAATGACAGACCCACACCCAAAAGGATTAAATAGCAAACTCACACCAGCTACTACCATCAAAGGATGATAGAGCAAAACACACTCGCACAATCTGACATCGACGAAATGAAAGACCCACCAATAAAAGGATGACAGATCGAACTCACACCGTCTATTACCACCAAAAGGATGATAGGGCAAAACACACTCGCACAATGTGAAATCGACAAAATGACAGACACACCACCAAAATGATGACAGAGCTAACTCACACCGGCTACTATCACTAAAAGGATGATAGAGCGAAACACACTCACACAATCTGACTTCGATGAAATGACAGACCCACCACAAAAACGATTACTGAGCAAACTCACACTAGATACTACCACCAAAAGGATGATAGAGCAAAACACATTCGCACAATCTGACATCGACAAAATGAGAGACCCACCACCAAAAAGATGACGGAGCAAACTCACACCGGCTACTATCACCAAAAGGATGATAGAGCAACACACACTCGTATAATTTGAAATCGATGGAATGACAGACTAACCACCAAAAGGATGATGGAGCAAACTCACACCGACTACTACAACTAAAAGAACGATAGAGCAAAGCACTCGCAAAATCTGACATCGAAGAAATGACAGACCCACCACCAAACCGATGACGGAGCGAACTCACACCGGCTACTAAAACCAAAAGGATGATAGAGGAAAACAAACTCGCACAATCTAGGATCGATGAAATTATAGACCAACCACTAAGAGGATGACAGAGTAAACTCACACCGGTTACTATCACAAAAAGTATGATAGAGCAAAACACCCTTGCACAATCAGACATCGATGAAATGACAGACCCACCACCAAAAGGATTAAAGAGCAAACTCACACCAGCTACTACCATCAATGGATGATAGAGAAAAACACACTTGCACAATCTGACATCGACGAAATGAAAGACCCACCACCAAAAGGATGAAGAATCGAACTCACACCGTCTATTATCACCAAAAGGATGATAGGGAAAAACACACTCGCACAATCTGACATCGACGAAATGACAGACCCACCACCAAAAGGATGACAGAGCAAACTCACACGGTTACTATAACCAAAATAATGATAGAGCCACACAAACTCGCACAATCTAGCGTCGACGAAATCACAGACCCACCACCAAAAGGATGACAGAGCAAACTCACACCGGCTAATATCACCAAAAGTATGATAGAGCACAACACACTCACACAATCTGATATCGATGAAATGACAGACCCACCACCAAAAGGATTACTGAGCAAACTCACACCAGCTACTACCACCAAAAGGATGATAGAGCAAAACACACTCGCACAATCTGACATCGACAAAATGACAGACCCACCATCAAAAGGATGACGGAGCAAACTCACACCGGCTACTATCACCAAAAGGATGATAGAGCAACTCACACTCACATAATTTGAAATCGATGAAATGAAAGAGTAACCACCAAAAGGATGACGGAGCAAACTCATGCCGACTACTACAACTAAAAGAACGATAGAGCAAAGCACTCGCAAAATCTGACATCGACGAAATGACAGACCCACCACCAAACCAATGACAGAGCAAACTCACACCGGCTACTAAAACCAAAAGGATGATAGAGGAAAACAAACTCGCACAATCTAGGGTTGACGAAATTACAGACCCACCACTAAAAGGATGACAGAGCAAACACACACCGGCTACTATAACCAAAATAATGATAGAGCAACACAAACTCGCACAATCTAGCGTCGACGAAATCACAGACCCACCACCAAAAGGATGACAGAGCAAACTCACACTGGCTAATATCACCAAAAGTATGATAGAGCAAAACACACTCGCACAATCTGACATCGATGAAATGACAGACCCACCACCAAAAGGATTACTGAGCAAACTCACACCAGCTACTACCACCAAAAGGATGATAGAGCAAAACACACTCGCACAATCTGACATCGATAAAATGACAGAACCACCACCAAAAGGATGACGGAGCAAACTTACACCGGCTTCTATAACCAAAATTATAATAGAGCAACACAAACTCGCACAATCTAGCGTCGACGAAATCACAGACCCACCACCAAAAGGATGACAGAGCAAACTCACACTGGCTTATGATAGAGCAAAACACACTCGCACAATCTGACATCAACAAAATGACAGACCCACCACCAAAAGGATGACGGAGCAAACTCACACCGGCTATTATCACCAAAAGGATGATAGAGCAACACACACTCGTATAATTTAAAATCGATGAAATGAGAGACTAACTACCAAAAGGATGACGGAGCAAACTCACACCGACTACTACAACTAAAATAACGATAGAGCAAAGCACTCGCAAAATCTGACATCGACGAAATGACAGACCCACTACCAAACCGATAATGGAGGAAACTCACACCGGCTACTAAAACCAAAAGGATGATAGAGGAAAACAAACTCGCACAACCTAGGAACGACGAAATTACAGACCCAGCAGTAAAACGATGACAGAGCAAACTCACACCGGCTACTATCACCAAAAGTATGATAGAGCAAAACACACTCGCACAATCTGACATCGATGAAATGACAGACCCACCACCAAAAGGATTACAGAGCAAACTCACACCAGCTACTACCATCAAAGGATGATATAGCAAAACACACTCGCACAATCTGACATCGACGAAATGAAAGACCCACCACCAATAGGATTACAGATCGAACTCACACCGTCTATTACCACCAAAAGGATGATAGCGCAAATCACACTCGCACAATATGATATCGACAAAATGACAGACACCACCAAAAGGATGACAGAGCTAACTCACACCGGCTACTATCACTAAAAGGATGATAGAGCGAAAGACACTCGCACAATCTGACTTCGATGAAATGACATACCCACCACCAAAAGGATTACTGAGCAAACTCACACCAGCTACTACCACCAAAAGGATTATAAAGCAAACCACACTCGCACAATCTGACATCGACAAAATAACAGACCCACCAACAAAAGGATGACGGAGCAAACTCACACCGGCTACTATCACCAAAAGGATGATAGAGCAACACACACTCGCATAATTTGAAATCGATGAAATGACAGACTAACCACCAAAAGGAAGACGGAGAAAACTCACACCGACTATTACAACTAAAAGAACGATATAGCAAAGCACTCGCAAAATCTGACATCGACGAAATGACAGACCCACCACCAAACCAATGACAGAGCGAACTCACACCGGCTACTAAAACCAAAAGGATGATAGAGGAAAACAAACTTGCACAATCTAGGGTCGACGAAATTACAGACCCACCACTAAAAGGATGACAGAGCAAACTCACACCGGCTACTATAACCAAAATAATGATAGAGCAACACAAACTCACACAATCTTGCGTCGACGAAATCACAGACCCACCACCAAAAGGATGACAAAGCAAACTCACACCAGCTACTACCATCAAAGGATGATAGAGAAAAACAGACTTGCACAATCTGACATCGACGAAATGAAAGACCCACCACCAAAAGGATGACGTATCGAACTCACACCGTATATTACCACCAAAAGGATGATAAGGCAAAACACACTCGCACAATCTGATATCGACGAAATGACAGACCCACCACCAAAAGGATGACAGAGCTAACTCACACCGGATACTATCACTAAAAGGATGATAGAGTGAAACACACTCGCACAATCTGACTTAGATGAAATTACAGACACACCACCAAAAGGATTACTGAGCAAACTCACACCAGCTACTACCACAAAAAGGATTATAGAGCAAAACACACTCGCACAATCTGACATCGATGAAATGGCAGACCCACCACCAAGAGGATGACACAGCAAACACACACCGGCAACGACCACCAAAAGAATGATAGAGCGAAACACTCGCACAATCTGACATCGACGAAATGACAGACCCACCACGAAAAGGATGACAGAGCGAACTCACACCGGCTATTATAACCAAAAGGATGATAGAGCAACACAAACTCGCACAATTTATCGACGACGAAATCACAGACCCACCACCAAAAGGATGATAGAGTAAACTCACACCGGGTAATATCACCAAAAGTATGATAGAGCAAAACACACTCGCACAATCTGACATCGATGAAAAGACAGACCCACCACCAATAGGATTACTGAGCAAACTCACACTAGCTACTATCACCAAAAGGATGATAGAGCAATACACACACGCACAATCTGCCATCGATAAAATGACTGACCCACCACCAAAAGGATGACGGAGCGAACTCACACCGGCTACTATAACCAAAATAATGATAGAGCAACACAAACTCGCACAATCTAGCTTCGACGAAATCACAGACCCACCACCAAAAGGATGACAGAGCAAACTCACACCGGCTTATGATAGAACAAAACACACTCGCACAATCTGACATCGACAAAATGACAGACCCACCACCAAAAGGATGACGGAGCAAACTCACACCGGCTACTATCACCAAAAGGATGATAGAGCAACACACACTCGTATAATTTGAAATCGATGAAATGACAGACTAACTACCAAAAGGATGACGGAGCAAACTCACACCGACTACTACAACTAAAATAACGATAGAGCAAAGCACTGGCAAAATCTGACATCGACGAAATGACAGACCCACCACCAAACCGATGATGGAGGGAACTCACACCGGCTACTAAAACCAAAAGGATGATAGAGGAAAACAAACTCGCACAACCTAGGAACGACGAAATTACAGACCCAACACTAAAACGATGACAGAGCAAACTCACACCGGCTACTATCACCAAAAGTATGATAGAGCAAAACACACTCGCACAATCTGACATTGATGAAATGACAGACCCACCACCAAAAGGATTACAGAGCAAACTCACACCAGCTACTACCATCAAAGGATGATAGAGCAAAACACACTCGCACAATCTGACATCGACGAAATGAAAGACCCACCAGCAATAGGATGATAGATCGAACTCACACCGTCTATTACCACCAAAAGGATGATAGCGCAAATCACACTCGCACAATATGATATCGACAAAATGACAGACACCACCAAAAGGATGACAGAGCTAACTCACACCGGCTACTATCACTAAAAGGATGATAGAGCGAAACACACTCGCACAATCTGACTTCGATGAAATGACAGACCCACCACCAAAAGGATTACTGAGCAAACTCACACCAGCTACTACCACCAAAAGGATTATAAAGCAAACCACACTCGCACAATCTGACATCGACAAAATAACAGACCCACCAACAAAAGGATGACGGAGCAAACTCACACCGGCTACTATCACCAAAAGGATGATAGAGCAACACACACTCGCATAATTTGAAATCGATGAAATGACAGACTAACCACCAAAAGGAAGACGGAGAAAACTCACACCGACTATTACAACTAAAAGAACGATAGAGCAAAGCACTCGCAAAATCTGACATCAACGAAATGACAGACCCACCACCAAACCAATGACAGAGCGAACTCACACCGGCTACTAAAACCAAAAGGATGATAGAGGAAAAAAAACTTGCACAATCTAGGGTCGACGAAATTACAGACCCACCACTAAAAGGATGACAGAGCAAACTCACACCGGCTACTATAACCAAAATAATGATAGAGCAACACAAACTCGCACAATCTTGCGTCGACGAAATCACAGACCCACCACCAAAAGGATGACAGAGCAAACTCACACCAGCTACTACCATGAAAGGATGATAGAGAAAAACAGACTTGCACAATCTGACATCGACGAAATGAAAGACCCACCACCAAAAGGATGATAAGGCAAAACACACTCGCACAATCTGATATCGACGAAATGACAGACCCACCACCAAAAGGATGACAGAGCTAACTCACACCGGATACTATCACTAAAAGGATGATAGAGTGAAACACACTCGCACAATCTCACTTAGATGAAATTACAGACACACCACCAAAAGGATTACTGAGCAAACTCACACCAGCTACTACCACAAAAAGGATTATAGAGCAAAACACACTCGCACAATCTGACATCGATGAAATGGCAGACCCACCACCAAAAGGATGACACAGCAAACACACACCGACAACGACCACCAAAAGAATGATAGAGCGAAACACTCGCACAATCTGACATCGACGAAATGACAGACCCACCATGAAAAGGATGACAGAGCGAACTCACACCGGCTACTATAACCAAAAGGATGATAGAGCAACACAAACTCGCACAATCTATCGACGACGAAATCACAGACCCACCACCAAAAGGATGATAGAGTAAACTCACACCGGGTAATATCACCAAAAGTATGATAGAGCAAAACACACTCGCACAATCTGACATCGATGAAAAGACAGACCCACCACCAATAGGATTACTGAGCAAACTCACACTAGCTACTATCACCAAAAGGATGATAGAGCAATACACACACGCACAATCTGCCATCGATAAAATGACAGACCCACCACCAAAAGGATGACGGAGCGAACTCACACCGGCTACTATAACAAAAATAATGATAGAGCAACACAAACTCGCATAATTTGAAATCAATGAAATGACAGACCCACCACAAATAGGATGACGGAGCAAACTCACACCGGCTACTACAACTAAAAGAATGATAGAGCAAAACACTCGCAAAATCTGACATCGACGAAATGACAGGCCCACCACCAAACCAATGACGGAGCGAACTCACACTGGATACTAAAACCAAAAGGATGATAGAGCAAAACAAACTCGCACAATCTAGCGTCGACGAAATCACAGACACACCACCAAACCGATGACGGAGCGAACTCACACTGGATACTAAAACCAAAAGGATGACGGAGCGAACTCACACCGGTTACTATCACCAAAAGGATGATAGAGCACCACACACTCGCATAATTTAAAATCGATGAAATGATAGACCCACAACCAAAAGGATGAAGGAGAAAAGTCACACCGGCTACTACAACTAAAAGAACGATAGAGCAAATGACTCGCAAAATATGACATCGACGAAATGACAGACCCACCACCAAACCGATGACGGAGTGAACTCACACCTGCTACTAAAACCAAAAGGATGATAGAGCAAAACAAACTCGCACAATCTAGCGTCGAAGAAATCACAGACCAACCAGCAAAAGGATGACAAAGCAAACTCACACCAGCTAATATCACCAAAAGTATGATAGAGAAAAACACACTTACACAATCTGACATTGATGAAATGACAAACCCACCACGAAAAGGATTACTGACCAAACTCACACCAGCTACTACCACCAAAAGGATGATAGAGTAAGACACACTCGCACAATCTGACATCGACAAAATGACAGACCCACCACCAAAAGGATGACAGAGCGAACTCACACCGGCTACTATCACCAATAGGATGATAGAGCAACACACACTCGCATGATTTGATATCGATGAAATGACAGACCCACCACCAATAGGATGACGGAGAAAACTCACACCGGCTACTACAAATAAAAGAATGATAGAGCAAAACACTCGCAAAATCTGACATCGACGAAATGACAGGCCCACCACCAAACCGATGACGGAGCGAACTCACACTGGATACTAAAACCAAAAGGATGATAGAGCAAAACAAACTCGCACAATCTAGCGTCGACAAAATCACAGACACACCACCAAACCAATGACGGAGCGAACTCACACTGGATACTAAAACCAAAAGGATGACGGAGCGAACTCACACCGGCTACTATCACCAAAAGGATGATAGAGCACCACACACTCGCATAATTTAAAATCGATGAAATGATAGACCCACAACCAAAAGGATGAAGGAGAAAAGTCACACCGGCTACTACAACTAAAAGAACGATAGAGCAAATGACTCGCAAAATATGACATCGACGAAATGACAGACCCACCACCAAAGCGATGACAAAGTGAACTCACACCTGCTACTAAAACCAAAAGGATGATAGAGCAAAACAAACTCGCACAATCTAGCGTCGAAGAAATAACAGACCAACCAGCAAAAGGATGATAAAGCAAACTCACACCGGCTACTATCACCAAAAGTATGATAGAGAAAAACACACTCACACAATCTGACATCGATGAAATGACAGACCAACCACGAAAAGGATTACTGACCAAACTCACACCAGCTACTACCACCAAAAGGATGATAGAGTAAGACACACTCGCACAATCTGACATCGACAAAATGACAGACCCACCACCAAAAGGATGACAGAGCGAACTCACACCGGCTACTATCACCAATAGGATGATAGAGCAACACACACTCGCATGATTTGATATCGATGAAATGACAGACCCACCACCAATAGGATGACGGAGAAAACTCACACCGGCTACTACAAATAAAAGAATGATAGAGCAAAACACTCGCAAAATCTGACATCAACGAAATGACAGACCCACCACCAAACCGATGACGGAGTGAACTCACACCAGCTACTAAAACCAAAAGGATGATAGAGCAAAACAAATTCGCACAATCTAGCGTCAACGAAATCACAGAACCACCACCAAAAGGATGACAGAGCAAACTCACACCGGCTACTATCACCAAAAGTATGATAGAGCAAAACACACTCGCACAATCTGACATCGATGAAATGACAGACCCACTGTCAAAAGGATTCCTGAGCAAACTCACACCAGCTACTACCACCAATAGGATGATAGAGCAAAACACACACGCACAATCTGACATCGGCAAAATGACTGACCCACAACCAAAAGGATGACGGAGCGAACTCATAACGGCTACTATCACCAATAGGGTGATAGACCAACACACACTCGCATAATTTGAAATCAATGAAATGACAGACCAACCACAAAAAGGATGACGGAGCAAACTCACACCGGCTACTACAACTAAAATAATGATAGTGCAAAACACTCGCAAAATTTGACATCGTAGAAGTGACAGACCCACCACCAAACCGATGACGGAGCGAACTAACACCGGCTACTAAAACCAAAAGGATGATAGAGCAAGACAAACTCACACAATCTAGCGTCGACGAAATCACAGACCCACCACCAAAAGGATGACAGAGCAAACTCACACCGGCTACTATCACCAAAAGTATGATAGAGAAAAACACACTCGCATAATCTGACATCGATGGAATGACAGACCCACCAACAAAAGGATTACTGAGCAAACTCACACCAGCTACTCCCACCAAAGGATGAAAAAGCAAAACTCACTCGCACAATCTGACATCGACAAAATGACAGACCCACCACCAAAAGGATGACGGGGCGAACTCACACCGGCTACTATCACCAAAAGGATGATAGAGCAACACACACTCGCATAATTTGAAATAAATGAAATGACAGACCCTCCACCAAAAGGATGAAGGAGAAAATTCACACCGGCTACTACAACTAAAAGAATGATAGATCAAAACACACGCAAAATCTGACATCGACGAAATGACAGACCCACCACCAAACCGATGACTGAGTAAACTCACACCGGCTACTAAAACCAAAAGGATGATAGAGCAAAACAAGCTCGCACAATTTTGCGTCGACGAAATCACAAACCCACCACCAAAAGGATGACAGAGCAAACTCACACCGGCTACTATCACCAAAAGTATGATAGAGCAAAACACACTCGTACAATCTGACATCGATGAAATGACAGACCCACCACCAAAAGGATTCCTGACCAAACTCACACCAGCTACTACCCCCAAATGGATGATAGAGTAAAACACACTCGCACAATCTGACATCGACAAAATGACAGACCCACCGACAAAAGGATGATAGAGCAAACTCACACCGGCTACTATCACCAAAAGGATGATAGAGCAACACACACTCGCATAATTTGAAACGATGAAATGATAGACCCACCACCAAAAGGATGAAGGAGAAAACTCACACTGGCTACTACAACTAAAAGAACGATAACATCAACGAAATGACATACCCACCACCAAACCGATGACGGAGTGAACTCACACCGGCTACTAAAACCAAAAGGATGATAGAGCAAAACAAACTCGCACAATCTAGCGTCGACGAAATCACAGACCCACCACCAAAAGGATGACAAAGCAAACTCACACCGGCTACTATCCCCAAAAGTATGATAGAGCAAAACACACTCGCACAATCTGACATCGATGAAATGACAGACCCACTGCCAAAAGGATTACTGACCAAAATCACACCAGCTACTACCACCAAAAGGATGATAGAGTAAGACATACTCGCACAATCTGACATCGACAAAATGACAAACACACCACCAAAAGGATGACAGAGAAAACTCACACCGGCTACTATCACCAAAAGGATGATAGAGCAAAACACACTCGCACAATCTGACATCGACAAAATGACAGACCCACCACCAAAAGGATGACAGAGCAAACTCACACCGGCTACTATCACCAATAGGATGATAGAGCAACACACACTCGCATAATTTGAAATCGATGAAATGACAGACGCACCACCAATATGATGATCGAGATTACTCCCACCGGCTACTACAACTAAAAGAATGATAGAGCAAAACACTCACAAAATATGACATGA
Organism: Lathyrus sativus; assembly: GCA_963859935.3. Lineage (NCBI taxonomy): Eukaryota > Viridiplantae > Streptophyta > Magnoliopsida > Fabales > Fabaceae > Lathyrus > Lathyrus sativus. The sequence goes on along the minus strand of OZ012738.1, from coordinate 187,509,436 downwards.
CGAAATGACAGACCCAACACCTAACCGATGACAGAGCAAACACACACCGTTTACTAAAACCAAAAGGATGATAGAGCTAAACACACACGCACAATCTGACATCAGCAAAATGACTGACCAACCACCAAAAGGATGACGGAGCAAACTCACACCGGCTACTAAAACCAAAAGGATGATAGAGCAAGACAAACTCGCACAATCTAGCATCGACGAAATCACAGACCCACCACCAAAAGGATGACAGAGCAAACTCACACCGGCTACTATCACCAAAAGTATGATATAGTAAAACACACTCGCACAATCTGACATCGATGAAATGACAGACCCACTGTCAAAAGGATTCCTGAGCAAACTCACACCAGCTACTACCACCAAAAGGATGATAGAGTAAGACACACTCGCACAATCTGCATCGACAAAATAACAAACACACCACCAAAAGGATGACAGAGCAAACTCACACCGGCTACTATCACCAAAAGTATGATAAAGCAAAACACAATCGCACAATCTGACATCGATGAAATGACAGACCCACCACCAAAAGGATTCCTGACCACACTCACACCAGCTACTACCACCAAAAGGATGATAGAGTAAAACACACTCGCACAATCTGACATCGACAAAATGACAGACCCACCACCAAAGGATGACAGAGGGAACTCACACCGGCTACTATCACCAATAGGATGATAGAGCAACACACACTCGCACAATCTGACATCGATGAAATGACAGACCCACCACCAATAGGATGACGGAGAAAACTCACACCGGCTACTACAACTAAAAGAATGATAGAGCAAAACACTCACAAAATATGACATCGACGAAATGACAGACCCACCACCAAACTGATGACAGAGCAAACTCACACCGGCTACTAAAACCAAAAGGATGATAGAGCAAAACAAACTCGCACAATCTAGCGTCGACGAAATCACAGACCCACCACCAAAAGGATGACATAGCAAACTCACACCGGCTACTATCACCAAAAGTATGATAGAGCAAAACACACTCGCACAATCTGACATCGATGAAATGACAGACCCACTGTCAAAAGGATTCTTGAGCAAACTCACACCAGCTACTACCACCAATAGGATGATAGAGCAAAACACACACGCACAATCTGACATCGGCAAAATGACTGACCCACCACCAAAAGGATGACAGAGCGAACTCACACCGGCTACTATCACCAATAGGATGACAGAGCAACACACACTCGCATAATTTGAAATCAATGAAATGACATACCAACCACAAAAAGGATGACGGAGCAAACTCACACCGGCTACTACAACTAAAATAATGATAGAGCAAAACACTCGCAAAATTTGACATCGACGAAGTGACAGACCCACCACCAAACCGATGACGGAGCGAACTCACACCGGCTACTAAAACCAAAAGGATGATAGAGCAAAACAAACTCGCACAATCTAGCGTCGACGAAATCACAGACCCACTGCCAAAAGGATGACAGAGCAAACTCACACACGCTACTATCATCAAAAGTATGATAGAGCAAAACACAATCGCATAATCTGACATCGATGAAATGACAGACCCACCAACAAAAGGATTACTGAGCAAACTCACACCAGCTACTCCCATCAAAGGATGATAGAGCAAAACACACTCGCACAATCTGACATCGACAAAATGACAGACCCACCACCAAAAGGATGACGGGGCGAACTCACACTGGCTACTATCACCAAAAGGATGATAGAGCAACACACACTCACATAATTTGAAATAAATGAAATGACAGACCCTCCACCAAAAGGATGAAGGAGAAAACTCACACCGGCTACTACAACTAAAAGAATGATAGATCAAAACACACACAAAATCTGACATCGACGAAATGACAGACCCACCACCAAACCGATGACGGAGTAAACTCACACCGGCTACTAAAACCAAAAGGATGATAGAGCAAAACAAACTCGCACAATCTAGCGTCGACGAAATCACAGACCCACCACCAAAAGGATCACATAGCAAACTCACACCGGCTACTATCACCAAAAGTATGATAGAGCAAAACACACTCGCACAATCTGACATCGATGAAATGACAGACCCACTGTCAAAAGGATTCTTGAGCAAACTCACACCAGCTACTACCACCAATAGGATGATAGAGCAAAACACACACGCACAATCTGACATCGGCAAAATGACTGACCCACCACCAAAAGGATGACAGAGCGAACTCACACCGGCTACTATCACCAATAGGATGACAGAGCAATACACACTCGCATAATTTGAAATCAATGAAATGACAGACCAACCACAAAAAGGATGACGGAGCAAACTCACACCGGCTACTACAACTAAAATAATGATAGAGCAAAACACTCGCAAAATTTGACATCGACGAAGTGACAGACCCACCACCAAACTGATGACGGAGCGAACTCACACTGGCTACTAAAACCAAAAGGATGATAGAGCAAAACAAACTCGCACAATCTAGCGTCGACGAAATCACAGACCCACTGCCAAAAGGATGACAGAGCAAACTCACACAGGCTACTATCATCAAAAGTATGATAGAGCAAAACACACTCGCATAATCTGACATCGATGAAATGACAGACCCACCAACAAAAGGATTACTGAGCAAACTCACACCAGCTACTCCCATCAAAGGATGAAAGAGCAAAACACACTCGCACAATCTGACATCGACAAAATGACAGACCCACCACCAAAAGGATGACGGGGCGAACTCAAACTGGCTACTATCACCAAAAGGATGATAGAGCAACACACACTCGCATAATTTGAAATAAATGAAATGACAGACCCTCCACCAAAAGGATGAAGGAGAAAACTCACACCGGCTACTACAACTAAAAGAATGATAGATCAAAACACACGCAAAATCTGACATCGACGAAATGACAGACCCACCACCAAACCGATGACGGAGTAAACTCACACCGGCTACTAAAACCAAACGGATGATAGAGCAAAACAAGCTTACACAATTTAGCGTCGACGAAATCACAAACCCACCACCAAAAGGATGACAGAGCAAACTCACACCGGCTACTATCACGAAAAGTATGATAGAGCAAAACTCACTCGCACAATCTGACATCGATGAAATGACAGACCCAACACCAAAAGGATTCCTGACCAAACTCACACCAGCTACTACCACCAAAAGGATGATAGAGTAAAACACACTCGCACAATCTGACATCGACAAAATGACAGACCCACCACCAAAAGGATGACAGAGCGAACTCACACCGGCTACTATCTCCAAAAGGATGATAGAGCAACACACACTCGCATAATTTGAAATCGATGAAATGACAGACCCACCACAAAAAGGATGAAGGAGAAAACTCACATCGGCTACTACAACTAAAAGAATGATAGAATAAAACACTCGCAAAATCTGACATCCACGAAATGACAGACCCACCACCAAACCGATGACGGAGTGAATTCACACCGGCTACTAAAACCAAAAGGATGATAGAGCAAAACAAACTCGCACTATCCAGCGTCGACGAAATCACAGACCCACCACCAAAAGGATGACAGAGCAAACTCACACCGGCTTCTATCACCAAAAGTATGATAGAGCAAAACACACTCGCACAATCTGACATCGATGAAATGACAGACCTACTGCCAAAAGGATTTCTGACCAAACTCACACCAGCTACTACAACAAAAAGGATGATAGAGCAAAACACACACGCACAATCTGACATCAGCAAAATGACAGACCCACCACCAAAAGGATGACAAAGCAAACTCACACCGACTACTATCACCAAAAGTATGATAGAGCAAAACACACTCGCACAATCTGAAATCGATAAAATGACAGACCCACCACCAAACCGATGACGGAGTGAACTCACACCGGCTACTAAAACCAAAAGGATGATAGAGCAAAACAAACTCGCACAATCCAGCGTCGACGAAATCACAGACCCACCACCAAAAGGATGACAGAGCAAACTCACACCGGCTTATATCACCAAAAGTATGATAGAGCAAAACACCCTCGCACAATCTGACATCGATGAAATGACAGACCCACTGCCAAAAGGATTCCTGACCAAACTCACACCAGCTACTACAACAAAAAGGATGATAGAGCAAAACACACACGCACAATCTGACATCGGCAAAATGACAGACCCACCACCAAAAGGATGACGGAGCGGACTCACACCGGCTACTATCACCAATAGGATGATAGAGCAACACACACTGGCATAATTTGAAATCGATGAAATGAAAGACCCACCACAAAAAGGATGAAGGAGAAAACTCACATCGGCTACTACAACTAAACGAATGATAGAATAAAACACTCGCAAAATCTGACATCGACGAAATGACAGACCCACCACCAAACCGATGACGGAGTGAACTCACACCGGTTACTAAAACCAAAAGGATGATAGAGCAAAACAAACTCGCACAATCTAGTGTCGACGAAATCACAGACCCACCACCAAAAGGATGATAAAGCAAACTCACACCGGCTACTATCACATAAGTATGATAGAGCAAAACACACTCGCATAATCTGACATCGATAAAATGATAGACCCACTGTCAAAAGGATTACTGACCAAACTCACACCAGCTACTACCACCAAAAGGATGATAGAGTAAGACACACTCGCACAATCTGACATCAACAAAATGACAAACACACCACCAAAAGGATGACAGAGCAAACTCACACCGGCTACTATCACCAAAAGGATGATAGAGCAACAAACACTCGCATAATTTGAAATCGATGAAATGACAGACCCACCACAAAAAGGATGAAGGAGAAAACTCACATCGGCTACTACAACTAAAAGAATGATAGAATAAAACACTCGCAAAATCTGACATCCATGAAATGACAGACCCACCACCAAACCGATGACGGAGTGAACTCACACCGGCTACTAAAACCAAAAGGATGATAGAGCAAAACAAACTCGCACAATCCAGCGTCGACGAAATCACAGACCCACCACCAAAAGGATGACAGAGCAAACTCACACTGGCTTCTAACACCAAAAGTATGATAGAGCAAAACACACTCGTACAATCTGACATCGATGAAATGACAGACCCACTCCCAAAAGGATTTCTGACCAAACTCACACCAGCTACTACAATAAAAAGGATGATAGAGCAATACACACACGCACAATCTGACATCGGCAAAATGACATACCCACCACCAAAAGGATGACAAAGCAAACTCACACCGACTACTACCACCAAAAGGATGATAGAGTAAGACACACACGCACAATCTGACATCGATAAAATGACAGACCCACTGCCAAAAGGATTACTGACCAAACTCACACCAGCTACTACCACCAAAAGGATGATAGAGTAAGACACACTCGTATAATCTGACATCGACAAAATAACAAACACACCACCAAAAGGATGAAAGAGCAAACTCACACCGGCTACTATCACCAAAAGGATGATAGAGCAACACACACTCGCATAATTTGAAATCGATGAAATGACAGACCCACCACAAAAAGGATGAAGGAGAAAACTCACATCGGCTACTACAACTAAAAGAATGATAGAATAAAACACTCGCAAAATCTGACATCGACGAAATGACAGACCCACCACCAAACCGATGACGGAGTGAACTCACACCGGCTACTAAATCCAAAAGGATGATAGAGCAAAACAAACTCGCACAATCCAGCGTCGACGAAATCACAGACCCACCACCAAAAGGATGACAGAGCAAACTCACACCGGCTTCTATTACCTAAAGTATGATAGACAAAACACACTCGCACAATCTGACATCGATGAAATGACAGACCCACTGCCTAAAGGATTCCTGACCAAACTCACACCAGCTACTACAACAAAAAGGATGATAGAGCAAAACACACACGCACAATCTGACATCGGCAAAATGACAGACCCACCACCAAAAGGATGATGGAGCAGACTCACACCGGCTACTATCACCAATAGGATGATAGAGCAACACACACTCGCATAATTTGAAATCGATGAAATGACAGACCCACCACAAAAAGGATGAAGGAGAAAACTCACATCGGCTACTACAACTAAGAGAATGATAGAATAAAACACTCGCAAAATCTGACATCGACGAAATGACAAACCCACCACCAAACCGATGACGGAGTGAACTCACACCGGTTACTAAAACCAAAAGGATGATAGAGCAAAACAAACTCGCACAATCTAGTGTCGACGAAATCACAGACCCACCACCAAAAGGATGATAAAGCAAACTCACACCGGCTACTATCACATAAGTATGATAGAGCAAAACACACTCGCATAATCTGACATCGATAAAATGACAGACCCACTGCCAAAAGGATTACTGACCAAACTCACACCAGCTACTACCACCAAAAGGATGATAGAGTAAGACACACTCGCACAATCTGACATCGACAAAATGACAAACACACCACCAAAAGGATGACAGAGCAAACTCACACCGGCTACTACCACCAAAAGGATGATAGAGTAAGACACACACGCACAATCTGACATCGGCAAAATGACAGACCCACCACCAAAAGGATGACGGAGCGGACTCACACCGGCTACTATCACCAATAGGATGATAGAGCAACACACACTCGCATAATTTGAAATCGATGAAATGACAGACCCAACACAAAAAGGATGAAGGAGAAAACTCACATCGGCTACTACAACTAAAAGAATGATAGAATAAAACACTCGCAAAATCTGACATCGACGAAATGACAGACCCACCACCAAACCGATGACGGAGTGAACTCACACCGGTTACTAAAACCAAAAGGATGATAGAGCAAAACAAACTCGCACAATCTAGTGTCGACGAAATCACAGACCCACCACCAAAAGGATGATAAAGCAAACTCACACCGGCTACTATCACATAAATATGATAGATCAAAACACACTCGCATAATCTGACATCGATAAAATGACAGACCCACTGCCAAAAGGATTACTGACCAAACTCACACCAGCTACTACCACCAAAAGGATGATAGAGTAAGACACACTCGCACAATCTGACATCGACAAAATGACAAACACACCACCAAAAGGATGACAGAGCAAACTCACACCGGCTACTATCACCAAAAGGATGATAGAGCAACACACACTCGCATAATTTGAAATCGATGAAATGACAGACCCACCATAAAAAGGATGAAGGAGAAAACTCACATCGGCTACTACAACTAAAAGAATGATAGAATAAAACACTCGCAAAATCTGACATCCACGAAATGACAGACCCACCACCAAACTGATGACGGAGTGAACTCACACCAGCTACTAAAACCAAAAGGATGATAGAGCAAAACAAACTCGCACAATCCAGCGTCGACGAAATCACAGACCCACCACCAAAAGGATGATAAAGCAAACTCACACTGGCTACTATCACATAAGTATGATAGAGCAAAACACACTCGCATAATCTGACATTGATAAAATGACAGACCCACTGCCAAAAGGATTACTGACAAAACTCACACCAGCTACTACCACCAAAAGGATGATAGAGTAAGACATAATCGCACAATCTGAAATCGACAAAATGACAAACACACCACCAAAAGGATGACAGAGCACACTCACACCGGCTACTATCACCAAAAGGATGATAGAGCAACACACACTCGCATAATTTGAAATCGATGAAATGACAGACCCACCACAAAAAGGATGAAGGAGAAAACTCACATCGGCTACTACAACTAAAAGAATGATAGAATAAAACACTCGCAAAATCTGACATCGACGAAATGACAGACCCACCACCAAACCGATGACGGAGTGAACTCACACCGGCTACTAAATCCAAAAGGATGATAGAGCAAAACAAACTCGCACAATCCAGCGTCGACGAAATCACAGACCCACCCCCAAAAGGATGACAGAGCAAACTCACACCGGCTTCTATTACCTAAAGTATGATAGACAAAACACACTCGCACAATCTGACATCGATGAAATGACAGACCCACTGCCTAAAGGATTCCTGACCAAACTCACACCAGCTACTACAACAAAAAGGATGATAGAGCAAAACACACACGCACAATCTGACATCGGCAAAATGACAGACCCACCACCAAAAGGATGATGGAGCAGACTCACACCGGCTACTATCACCAATAGGATGATAGAGCAACACACACTCGCATAATTTGAAATCGATGAAATGACAGACCCACCACAAAAAGGATGAAGGAGAAAACTCACATCGGCTACTACAACTAAGAGAATGATAAAATAAAACACTCGCAAAATCTGACATCGACGAAATGACAAACCCACCACCAAACCGATGACGGAGTGAACTCACACCGGTTACTAAAACCAAAAGGATGATAGAGCAAAACAAACTCGCACAATCTAGTGTCGACGAAATCACAGACCCACCACCAAAAGGATGATAAAGCAAACTCACACCGGCTACTATCACATAAGTATGATAGAGCAAAACACACTCGCATAATCTGACATCGATAAAATGACAGACCCACTGCCAAAAGGATTACTGACCAAACTCACACCAGCTACTACCACCAAAAGGATGATAGAGTAAGACACACTCGCACAATCTGACATCGACAAAATGACAAACACACCACCAAAAGGATGACAGAGCAAACTCACACCGGCTACTACCACCAAAAGGATGATAGAGTAAGACACACACGCACAATCTGACATCGGCAAAATGACAGACCCACCACCAAAAGGATGACGGAGCGGACTCACACCGGCTACTATCACCAATAGGATGATAGAGCAACACACACTCGCATAATTTGAAATCGATGAAATGACAGACCCAACACAAAAAGGATGAAGGAGAAAACTCACATCGGCTACTACAACTAAAAGAATGATAGAATAAAACACTCGCAAAATCTGACATCGACGAAATGACAGACCCACCACCAAACCGATGACGGAGTGAACTCACACCGGTTACTAAAACCAAAAGGATGATAGAGCAAAACAAACTCGCACAATCTAGTGTCGACGAAATCACAGACCCACCACCAAAAGGATGATAAAGCAAACTCACACCGGCTACTATCACATAAATATGATAGATCAAAACACACTCGCATAATCTGACATCGATAAAATGACAGACCCACTGCCAAAAGGATTACTGACCAAACTCACACCAGCTACTACCACCAAAAGGATGATAGAGTAAGACACACTCGCACAATCTGACATCGACAAAATGACAAACACACCACCAAAAGGATGACAGAGCAAACTCACACCGGCTACTATCACCAAAAGGATGATAGAGCAACACACACTCGCATAATTTGAAATCGATGAAATGACAGACCCACCATAAAAAGGATGAAGGAGAAAACTCACATCGGCTACTACAACTAAAAGAATGATAGAATAAAACACTCGCAAAATCTGACATCCACGAAATGACAGACCCACCACCAAACTGATGACGGAGTGAACTCACACCAGCTACTAAAACCAAAAGGATGATAGAGCAAAACAAACTCGCACAATCCAGCGTCGACGAAATCACAGACCCACCACCAAAAGGATGATAAAGCAAACTCACACTGGCTACTATCACATAAGTATGATAGAGCAAAACACACTCGCATAATCTGACATTGATAAAATGACAGACCCACTGCCAAAAGGATTACTGACAAAACTCACACCAGCTACTACCACCAAAAGGATGATAGAGTAAGACATAATCGCACAATCTGAAATCGACAAAATGACAAACACACCACCAAAAGGATGACAGAGCACACTCACACCGGCTACTATCACCAAAAGGATGATAGAGCAACACACACTCGCATAATTTGAAATCGATGAAATGACAGACCCACCACAAAAAGGATGAAGGAGAAAACTCACATCGGCTACTACAACTAAAAGAATGATAGAATAAAACACTCGCAAAATCTGACATCGACGAAATGACAGACCCACCACCAAACCGATGACGGAGTGAACTCACACCGGCTACTAAATCCAAAAGGATGATAGAGCAAAACAAACTCGCACAATCCAGCGTCGACGAAATCACAGACCCACCACCAAAAGGATGACAGAGCAAACTCACACCGGCTTCTATCACCAAAAGTATGATAGAGCAAAACACACACGCACAATCTGACATCGATGAAATGACAGACCCACTGCCAAAAGGATTCCTGACCAAACTCACACCAGCTACTACAACAAAAAGGATGATAGAGAAAAACACACACGCACAATCTGACATCGGCAAAATGACAAACACACCACCAAAAGGATGACAGAGCAAACTCACACCGGCTACTACCACCAAAAGGATGATAGAGTAAGACACACACGCACAATCTGACATCGGCAAAATGACAGACCCACCACCAAAAGGATGACGGAGCGGACTCACACCGGCTACTATCACCAATAGGATGATAGAGCAACACACACTCGCATAATTTGAAATCGATGAAATGACAGACCCAACACAAAAAGGATGAAGGAGAAAACTCACATCGGCTACTACAACTAAAAGAATGATAGAATAAAACACTCGCAAAATCTGACATCGACGAAATGACAGACCCATCACCAAACCGATGACGGAGTGAACTCACACCGGTTACTAAAACCAAAAGGATGATAGAGCAAAACAAACTCGCACAATCTAGTGTCGACGAAATCACAGACCCACCACCAAAAGGATGATAAAGCAAACTCACACCGGCTACTATCACATAAGTATGATAGAGCAAAACACACTCGCATAATCTGACATCGATAAAATGACAGACCCACTGCCAAAAGGATTACTGACCAAACTCACACCAGCTACTACCACCAAAAGGATGATAGAGTAAGACACACTCGCACAATCTGACATCGACAAAATGACAAACACACCACCAAAAGGATGATAGAGCAAACTCACACCGACTACTATCACCAAAAGGATGATAGAGCAACACACACTCGCATAATTTGAAATTGATGAAATGACAGACCCACCATAAAAAGGATGAAGGAGAAAACTCACATCGGCTACTAAAACTAAAAGAATGATAGAATAAAACACTCGCAAAATCTGACATCCACGAAATGACAGACCCACCACCAAACCGATGACGGAGTGAACTCACACCAGCTACTAAAACCAAAAGGATGATAGAGCAAAACAAACTCGCACAATCCAGCGTCGACGAAATCACAGACCCACCACCAAAAGGATGATAAAGCAAACTCACACTGGCTACTATCACATAAGTATGATAGAGCAAAACACACTCGCATAATCTGACATCGATAAAATGACAGACCCACTGCCAAAAGGATTACTGACCAAACTCACACCAGCTACTACCACCAAAAGGATGATAGAGTAAGACACACTCGCACAATCTGAAATCGACAAAATGACAAACACACCACCAAAAGGATGACAGAGCACACTCACACCGGCTACTATCACCAAAAGGATGATAGAGCAACACACACTCGCATAATTTGAAATCGATGAAATGACAGACCCACCACAAAAAGGATGAAGGAGAAAACTCACATCGGCTACTACAACTAAAAGAATGATAGAATAAAACACTCGCAAAATATGACATCGACGAAATGACAGACCCACCACCAAACCGATGACGGAGTGAACTCACACCGGCTACTAAATCCAAAAGGATGATAGAGCAAAACAAACTCGCACAATCCAGCGTCGACGAAATCACAGACCCACCACCAAAAGGATGACAGAGCAAACTCACACCGGCTTCTATCACCAAAAGTATGATAGAGCAAAACACACTCGCACAATCTGACATCGATGAAATGACAGACCCACTGCCAAAAGGATTCCTGACCAAACTCACACCAGCTACTACAACAAAAAGGATGATAGAGAAAAACACACACGCACAATCTGACATCGGCAAAATGACAAACCCACCACCAAAAGGATGATGGAGCAGACTCACACCGGCTACTATCACCAATAGGATGATAGAGCAACACACACTCACATAATTTGAAATCGATGAAATGACAGACCCACCACAAAAAGGATGAAGGAGAAAACTCACATCGGCAACTACAACTAAAAGAATGATAGAATAAAACACTCGCTAAATCTGACATCGACGAAATGACAGACCCACCACCAAACCAATGACGGAGTGAACTCACACCGGTTACTAAAACCAAAAGGATGATAGAGCAAAACAAACTCGCACAATCTAGTGTCGACGAAATCACAGACCCACCACCAAAAGGATGATAAAGCAAACTCACACCGGCTACTATCACATAAGTATGATAGAGCAAAACACACTCGCATAATCTGACATCGATAAAATGACAGACCCACTGCCAAAAGGATTACTGACCAAACTCACACCAGCTACTACCACCAAAAGGATGATAGAGTAAGACACACTCGCACAATCTGACATCGACAAAATGACAAACACACCACCAAAAGGATGACAGAGCAAACTCACACGGGCTACTATCACCAAAAGGATGATAGAGCAACACACACTCGCATAATTTGAAATCGATGAAATGACAGACCCACCACAAAAAGGATGAAGGAGAAAACTCACATCGGCTACTACAACTAAAAGAATGATAGAATAAAACACTCGCAAAATCTGACATCGACGAAATGACAGACCCACCACCAAACCGATGACGGAGTGAACTCACACCGGCTACTAAAACCAAAAGGATGATAGAGCAAAACAAACTCGCACAATCCAGCGTCGACGAAATCACTGACCCACCATCAAAAGGATGACAGAGCAAACTCACACCGGCTTCTATCACCAAAAGTATGATAGAGCAAAACACACTCGCACAATCTGACATCGATGAAATGACAGACCCACTGCCAAAAGGATTCCTGACCAAACTCATACCAGCTACTACAACAAAAAGGATGATAGAGAAAAACACACACGCACAATCTGACATCGGCAAAATGACAGACCCACCACCAAAAGGATGACGGAGCAGACTCACACCGGCTACTATCACCAATAGGATGATAGAGCAACTCACACTCGCATAATTTGAAATCAATGAAATGACACACCAACCACACAAAGGATGACGGAGCAAAGTCACACCGGCTCCAACAACTAAAATAATGATAGAGCAAAACACTCGCAAAATCTGACATCGACGAAATGACAGACGCACCACCAAACCGATGATGGAGCGAACTCACACCGGCTACTAAAACCAAAAGGATGATAGAGCAAAACAAACTCGCACAATCTAGCGTCGACGATATCACAGACCCACCATCAAAAGGATGACAGAGCAAACTCACACCGGCTACTATCACCAAAAGTATGATAGAGCAAAACACACTCGCACAATCTGACATCGATAAAATGACAGACCCACTGCCAAAAGGATTACTGACTAAACTCACACCAGCTACTACCACCAAAAGGATGATAGAGTAAGACACACTCGCACAATCTGACATCGACAAAATGACAAACAGACCACCAAAAGGATGACAGAGCAAACTCACACCGGCTACTATCACCAAAAGGATGATAGAGCAACACACACTCGCATAATTTGAAATCGATGAAATGACAGACTCACCAAAAAAAGGATGAAGGAGAAAACTCACATCGGCTCCAACAACTAAAATAATGATAGAGCAAAACACTCGCAAAATCTGACATCGACGAAATGACAGACGCACCACCAAACCGATGACGGAGCGAACTCACACCGGCTACTAAAACCAAAAGGATGATAGAGCAAAACAAACTCGCACAATCTAGCGTCGACGAAATCACAGACCCACCATCAAAAGGATGACAGAGCAAACTCACACCGGCTACTATCACCAAAAGTATGATAGAGAAAAACACACTCGCACAATCTGACATGGATGAAATGACAGACCCACTGCCAAAAGGTTTCCTGAGCAAACTCACACCAGCTACTACAACCAAAAGGATGATAGAGCAAAACACACTCGCACAATCTGACATAGACAAAATGACTGACCCACCCCCAAAAGGATGACAGAGCAAACTCACACCGGCTACTATCACCAAAAGGATGATAGAGCAACACACACTCGCATAATTTGAAATCGATGAAATGACAGACCCACCACAAAAAGGATGAAGGAGAAAACTCACACCGGCTACTACAACTAAAAGAATGGTAGAATAAAACACTCGCAAAATCTGACATCGACGAAATGACAGACGCACCACCAAACCGATGATGGAGCGAACGCACACCGGCTACTAAAACCAAAAGGATGATAGAGCAAAACAAACTCGCACAATCCAGCGTCGACGAAATCATAGACCCACCACCAAAAGGATGACAGAGCAAACTCACACCGGCTTCTATCACCAAAAGTAAGATAGAGCAAAACACACTCGCACAATCTGACATCGATGAAATGACAGACCCACCACCAAAAGGATTACTGACCAAACTCACACCAGCTACTACCAACAAAAGGATGATAGAGCAAAACACACTCGCAGAATCTGACATCCACAAAATGACAGACCCACCACCAAAAGGATGACGGAGTGAACTCACACCGGCTACTATCACCAAAAGGATTATAGAGCAACACACACTCGCATAATTTGAAATCGATGAAATGACAGACCCACCACCAAAAGGATGAAGGAGAAAACTCACACCGGCTACTACAACTAAAAGAATGATAGAGCAAAACACTCGCAAAATCTGACATCGACGAAATGACAGACCCACCACCAAACCGATGACGGAGTAAACTCACACCGGCTACTAAAACCAAAAGGATGATAGAGCAAAACAAACTCGCACAATCTAGCGTCGACGAAATCACAGACCAACCACCAAAAGGATGACAGAGCAAACTCACACCGGCTACTATCACCGAAAGTATGATAGAGCAAAAGACACTCGCACAATCTGACATTGATGAAACGACAGACCCACTGCCAAAAGGATTCCTGAGCAAACTCACACCGGCTACTACAACCAAAAGGATGATATAGCAAAACATACACGCACAATCTGACATCGGCAAAATGACTGACCCACCACCAAAAAGATGACGAAGCGAAATCACACCGACTACTGTCACCAAAAGAATGATAGAGCAACACACACTCGCATAATTTGAAATCGATGAAATGACAAACCCAACACCAAAAGGATGAAGGAGAAAACTCACACCGGCTACTACAACTAAAAGAATGATAGAGGAAAACACTCACAAAATCCGACATCGACGAAATGACAGACCCACCACCAAATCGATGACGGAGTGAACTCACACTGGCTACTAAAATCAAAAGGATGATAGAGCAAAACAAACTCGCACAATCTAGCGTCGACGAAATCACAGACCCACCACCAAAAGGATGACAAAGCAAACTCACACCGGCTACTATCCCCAAAAGTATGATAGAGAAAAACACACTCGCACAATCTGACATCGATGAAATGACAGACCCACCACCAAAAGGATTACTGCCCAAACTCACACCAGCTACTACCACCAAAAGGATGATAGAGCAAAACACACTCGCAAAATCTGAAATAGACAAAATGACAAACCCACCACCAAACCGATGACGGAGTGAACTCACACCGGCTACTATCAGCAAACGGATGATAGAGCAACACACACTTGCATAATTTGAAATCGATGAAATGAAAGACCCACCACCAAAAGGATGAAGGAGAAAACTCACACCGGCTACTACAACTAAAAGAATGATAGAGCAAAACACTCGCAAAATCCGACATCGAAGAAATGACAGACCCACCACCAAACCGATGACGGAGTGAACTCACACCGGCTACTAAAATCAAAAGGATGATAGAGCAAAACAAACTCGCACAATCCAGCGTCGACGAAATCACAGACCCACCACCAAAAGGATGAAGGAGAAAACTCACACCGACTACTACAACTAAAAGAATGATAGAGGAAAACACTCACAAAATCCGACATCGACGAAATGACAGACCCACCACCAAACCGATGACGGAGTGAACCCACACCGGCTACTAAAATCAAAAGGATGATAGAGCAAAACAAACTCGCACAATCTGGCATCGATGAAATGAAAGACCCACCACCAAAAGGATGATAGAGCAAACTCACACCGTCTACTATCACCAAAAGTATGATAGAGCAAAACACACTCGTACAATCTGACATCGATGAAATGACAGACCCACCACCAAAAGGATTACTGACCAAACTCACACCAGCTACTACAACCAAAAGGATGATAGAGTAAAACACACTTCCACAATCTGACATCGACAAAATGACAGACCCACCAACAAAAGGATGACAAAGCGAACTCACACCGGCTACTGTCACCAAAAGGATGATAGAGCAACACACACTCGCATAATTTGAAATCGATGAAATGACAGACCCACCACCAAAAGGATGAAGGAGAAAACTCACACCAGCTACTGCAACTAAAAGAATGATAGAGGAAAACACTCACAAAATCCGACATCGAAGAAATGACAGACCCACCACCAAACCGATGACGGAGTGAACTCACACCGGCTACTAAAATGAAAAGGATGATAGAGCAAAACGAACTCGCACAATCCAGCGTCGACGAAATCACAGACCCACCACCAAAAGGATGACAAAGCAAACTCACACCGGCCACTATCACCATAAGTATGATAGAGCAAAACACACTCGCACAATCTGACATCGATAAAATGACAGACCCACCACCAAAAGGATTACTGAGCAAACTCACACCAGCTACTACCACCAAAAGGATGATAGAGCAAAACACACTCGCACAATCTGAAATCGAAAAAATTACAGACCCACAACCAGAAGGATGACGGAGCAAACTCACACCGGCTTTTATCACCAAAAGGATGATAGAGCAACACACACTCGCATAATTTGAAATCGATGAAATGACAGACCCACCACCAAAAGGATGAAGGAGAAAACTCACACCGGCTACTACAACTAAAAGAATGATAGAGCAAAACACTCACAAAATCCGACATCAACGAAATGACAGACCCACCACCAAACCGATGACGGAGTGAACTCACACCGGCTACTAAAATCAAAAGGATGATAGAGCAAAACAAACTCGCACAATCCAGCGTCGACGAAATCACAGACCCACCACCAAAAGGATGACAGAGCAAACTCACACCGGCCACTATCACCAAACGTATGATAGAGCAAAACACACTCGCACAATCTGGCATCAATGAAATGACAGAACCACTACCAAAAGGATTATAGAGCAAACTCACACCAGCTACTAACACCATAAGGATGATAGAGCAAAACACACTCGCACAATCTGACATCGACAAAATTACAGACCCACAACCAGAAGGATGACAGAGCAAACTCACACCGGCTACTATCACCAAAAGGATGATAGCGTAACACACACTCGCATAATTTGAAATCGATGAAATGACAGACCCACCACCAAAAGGATGAAGGAGAAAACTCACACCGGCTACTACAACTAAAAGAATAATAGAGCAAAACACTCACAAAATCCGACATCGACGAAATGACAGACCCACCACCAAACCGATGACAGAGTGAACTCACACCGGCTACTAAAATCAAAAGGATGATAGAGCAAAACAAACTCGCACAATCCAATGTCAACGAAATCACAGACCCACCACCAAAAGGATGACAGAGCAAACTCACACCGGCTTCTATCACCAAAAGTATGATAGAGCAAAACACACTCGCACAATCTGACAATGATAAAATGACAGACCCACTGCCAAAAGGATTACTGACCAAACTCACACCAGCTACTACCACCAAAAGGATGATAGAGTAAGACACACTCGCACAATCTGACATCGACAAAATGACAAACACACCACCAAAAGGATGATCGGAGCGGACTCACACCGGCTACTATCACCAATAGGATGATAGAGCAACACACACTCGCATAATTTGAAATCAATGAAATGACAGACCAACCACACAAAGGATGACGGAGCAAAGTCACACCAGCTCCAATAACTAAAATAATGATAGAGCAAAACACTCGCAAAATCTGACATCGACGAAATGACAGACGCACCACCAAACCGATGATGGAGCGAACTCACACCGGCTACTAAAACCAAAAGGATGATAGAGCAAAACAAACTCGCACAATCTAGCGTCGACGATATCACAGACCTACCATCAAAAGGATGACAGAGCAAACTCACACCGGCTACTATCACCAAAAGTATGATAGAGCAAAACACACTCGCACAATCTGACATCGATAAAATGACAGACCCACTGCAAAAAGGATTACTGACCAAACTCACACCAGCTACTACCACCAAAAGGATGATAGAGTAAGACACACTCGCACAATCTGACATCGACAAAATGACAAACACACCACCAAAAGGATGACAGAGCAAACTCACACCGGCTACTATCACCAAAAGGATGATAGAGCAACACACACTCGCATAATTTGAAATCGATGAAATGACAGACCCACCACAAAAAGGATGAAGGAGAAAACTCACATCGGCTACTACAACTAAAAGAATGATAGAATCAAACACTCGCAAAATCTGACATCGACGAAATGACAGACCCACCACCAAACCGATGACGGAGTGAACTCACACCGGCTACTAAAACCAAAAGGATGATAGAGCAAAACAAACTCGCACAATCCAGCGTCGACGAAATCACTGACCTACCATCAAAAGGATGACAGAGCAAACTCACACCGGCTTCTATCACCAAAAGTATGATAGAGAAAAACACACTCGCACAATCTGACATCGATGAAATGACAGACCCACTGCCAAAAGGATTCCTGACCAAACTCACACCAGCTACTACAACAAAAAGGATGATAGAGAAAAACACACACGCACAATCTGACATCGGCAAAATGACAGACCCACCACCAAAAGGATGACGGAGCGGACTCACACCGGCTACTATCACCAATAGGATGATAGAGCAACACACACTCGCATAATTTGAAATCAACGAAATGACAGACCAACCACACAAAGGATGAAGGAGCAAAGTCACACCAGCTCCAACGACTAAATTAATGATAAAGCAAAACACTCGCAAAATCTGACATCGACGAAATGACAGACGCACCACCAAACCGATGATGGAGCGAACTCACACCGGCTACTAAAACCAAAAGGATGATATAGCAAAACAAACTCGCACAATCTAGCGTCGACGATATCACAGACCCACCATCAAAAGGATGACAGAGCAAACTCACACCGGCTACTATCACCAAAAGTATGATAGAGCAAAACACACTCACACAATCTGACATCGATAAAATGACAGACCCACTGCCAAAAGGATTATTGACTAAACTCACACCAGCTACTACCACCAAAAGGATGATAGAGTAAGACACACTCGCACAATATGACATCGACAAAATGACAAACAGACCACCAAAAGGATGACAGAGCAAACTCACACCGGCTACTACCACCAAAAGGATGATAGAGCAACACACACTCGTATAATTTGAAATCGATGAAATGACAGACCCACCAAAAAAAGGATGAAGGAGAAAACTCACATCGGCTACTACAACTAAAAGAATGATAGAATAAAACACTCGCAAAATCTGACATCGACGAAATGAAAGACCCACCACCAAATCGATGACGGAGTGAACTCACACCGGCTACTAAAACCAAAAGGATGATAGAGCAAAACAAACTCGCACAATCCAGCGTCGACGAAATCACAGACCCACCACCAAAAGGATGACAGAGCAAACTCACACCGACTTCTATCACCATAAGTATGATAGAGCAAAACACACTCGCACAATCTGACATCGATGAAATGGCAGACCCACTGCCAAAAGGATTCCTGAGGAAACTCACACCAGCTACTACAACAAAAAGGATGATAGAGCAAAACACACACGCACAATCTGACATCGGAAAAATGACAGACCCACCACCAAAAGGATGACGGAGAGGACTCACACCGGCTACTATCACCAATAGGATGATAGAGCAACACACACTCACATAATTTGAAATCAATGAAATGACAGACCAACCACACAAAGGATGACAGAGCAAACTCACACCGGCTCCAACAACTAAAATAATGATAGAGCAAAACACTCGCAAAATCTGACATCGACGAAATGACAGACGCACCACCAAACCGATGACGGAGCGAACTCACACCGGCTACTAAAACCAAAAGGATGATAGAGCAAAACAAACTCGCACAATCTAGCATCGACGAAATCACAGACCCACAATCAAAAGGATGACAGAGCAAACTCACACCGGCTACCATCACCAAAAGTATGATAGAGCAAAACACACTCGCACAATCTGAGATCGATGAAATGACAGACCCACTGCCAAAAGGTTTCCTGAGCAAACTCACACCAGCTACTACAACCAAAAGGATGATAGAGCAAAACACACTCGCACAATCTGACATAGACAAAATGACTGACCCACCACCAAAAGGATGACAGAGCAAACTCACACCGGCTACTATCACCAAAAGGATGATAGAGCAACACACACTCGCATAATTTGAAATCGATGAAATGACAGACCCACCACAAAAAGGATGAAGGAGAAAACTCACACCGGCTACTACAACTAAAAGAATGGTAGAATAAAACACTCGCAAAATCTGACATCGACGAAATGACAGACGCACCACCAAACCGATGACGGAGCGAACGCACACCGGCTACTAAAACCAAAAGGATGATAGAGCAAAACAAACTCGCACAATCCAGCATCGACAAAATCATATACCCACCACCAAAAGGATGACAGAGTAAACTCACACCGGCTTCTATCACCAAAAGTAAGATAGAGCAAAACACACTCGCACAATCTGACATCGATGAAATGACAGACCCACCACCAAAAGGATTACTGACCAAACTCACACCAGCTACTACCAACAAAAGGATGATAGAGCAAAACACACTCGCAAAATATGACATCCACAAAATGACAGACCCACCATCAAAAGGATGACGGAGTGAACTCACACCGGCTACTATCACCAAAAGGATGATAGAGCAACACACACTCGCATAATTTGAAATCGATGAAATGACAGACCCACCACCAAAAGGATGAAGGAGAAAACTCACACCGGCTACTACAACTAAAAGAATGATAGAGCAAAACACTCGCAAAATCTGACATCGACGAAATGACAGACCCACCACCAAACCGATGACGAAGTAAACTCGCACCGGCTACTAAAACCAAAAGGATGATAGAGCAAAACAAACTCGCACAATCTAGCGTCGACGAAATCACAGACCAACCACCAAAAGGATGACAGAGCAAACTCACACCGGCTACTATCACCAAAAGTATGATAGAGCAAAAGACACTCGCACAATCTGACATCGATGAAATGACAGACCCACTGCCAAAAGGATTCCTGAGCAAACTCACACCGGCTACTACAACCAAAAGGATGATAAAGCAAAACACACTCGCACAATCTGAAATAGACAAAATGACAAACCCACCACCAAACCGATGACGGAGTGAACTCACACCGGCTACTATCACCAAAAGGATGATAGAGCAATACACACTTGCATAATTTGAAATCGATGAAATGAAAGACCCACCACCAAAAGGATGAAGGAGAAAACTCACACCGGCTACTACAACTAAAAGAATGATAGAGCAAAACACTCGCAAAATCCGACATCGAAGAAATGACAGACCCACCACCAAACCGATGACGGAGTGAACTCACATCGGCTACTAAAATCAAAAGGATGATAGAGCAAAACAAACTCGCACAATCCAGCGTCGACGAAATCACAGACCCACCACCAAAAGGATGAAGGAGAAAACTCACACCGACTACTACAACTAAAAGAATGATAGAGGAAAACACTCACAAAATCTGACATCGACGAAATGACAGACCCACCACCAAACCGATGACGGAGTGAACCCACACCGGCTACTAAAATCAAAAGGATGATAGAGCAAAACAAACTCGTACAATCTGGCATCGATGAAATGACAGACCCACCACCAAAAGGATGACAGAGCAAACTCGCACCGGCTACTATCATCAAAAGTATGATAGAGCAAAACACACTCGGACAATCTGACATCGATGAAATGACAGACCCACCACCAAAAGGATTACTGACCAAACTCACACTAGCTACTACAACCAAAAGGATGATAGAGTAAAACACACTCCCACAATCTGACATCGACAAAATGACAGACCCACCACCAAAAGGATGACAAAGCGAACTCACACCGGCTACTGTCACCAAAAGGATGATAGAGCAACACACACTCGCATAATTTGAAATTGATGAAATGACAGACCCACCACCAAAAGGATGAAGGAGAAAACTCACACCAGCTACTACAACTAAAAGAATGATAGAGGAAAACACTCACAAAATCCGACATCGAAGAAATGACAGACCCACCACCAAACCGATGACAGAGTGAACTTACACCGGCTACTAAAATCAAAAGGATGATAGAGCAAAACAAACTCGCACAATCCAATGTCAACGAAATCACATACCCACCACCAAAAGGATGACAGAGCAAACTCACACCGGCTTCTATCACCAAAATTATGATAGAGCAAAACACACTCGCACAATCTGACATCGATGAAATGACAGACCCACCACCAAAAATATTACTTAGCAAACACACACCAGCTACTACCACCAAAATGATGATAGAGCAAAACACACTCGCACAATCTGACATCGACAAAATTACAGACCCACCACCAAAAGGATGACGGAGCAAACTCACACGGCTACTGTCACCAAAAGAATGATAGAGAAACACACACTCGCATAATTTGAAATCGATGAAATGATAGACCCACCACCAAAAGGATGAAGGAGAAAACTCACACCGACTACTACAACTAAAAGAACGATAGAGCAAAAGACTCGCAAAATCCGACATCGACGAAACGACAGACCTACCACCAGATCGATGACGGAGTGATCTCACACCGGCTACTAAAATCAAAAGGATGATAGAGCAAAACAAACTCGCACAATCCAGCGTCGACGAAATCATAGATCCACCACCAAAAGGATGACAGAGCAAACTCACACCGGCCACTATCACCAAAAGTATGATAGAGCAAAACACACTCGCACAATCTGACATCGATGAAATGACAGACCCACCACCAAAAGGATTACTGACCAAACTCACACCAGCTACTACCAACAAAAGGATGATAGAGCAAAACACACTCGCAAAATATGACATCCACAAAATGACAGACCCACCATCAAAAGGATGACGGAGTGAACTCACACCGGCTACTATCACCAAAAGGATGATAGAGCAACACACACTCGCATAATTTGAAATCGATGAAATGACAGACCCACCACCAAAAGGATGAAGGAGAAAACTCACACCGGCTACTACAACTAAAAGAATGATAGAGCAAAACACTCGCAAAATCCGACATCGACGAAATGACAGACCCACCACCAAATCGATGACGGAGTGAACTCACACCGGCTACTAAAATCAAAAGGGTGATAGAGCAAGACAAACTCGCACAATCCAGCGTCGACGAAATCACAGACCCACCACCAAAAGGATGACAGAGCAAACTCACACCGGCTTTTATCACCAAAAGTATGATAGAGCAAAACATACTCGCACAATCTGACATCGATGAAATGACAGACCCACCACCAAAAGGATTACTGACCAAACTCACACCAGCTACTACCACCAAAAGGATGATAGAGCAAAACACACTCGCACAATCTGAAATAGACAAAATGACAAACCCACCACCAAACCGATGACGGAGTGAACTCACACCGGCTACTATCACCAAAAGGATGATAGAGCAACACACACTTGCATAATTTAAAATCGATGAAATGAAAGACCCACCACCAAAAGGATGAAGGAGAAAACTCACACCGGCTACTACAACTAAAAGAATGATAGAGCAAAACACTCGCAAAATCCGACATCGAAGAAATGACAGACCCACCACCAAACCGATGACGGAGTGAACTCACATCGGCTACTAAAATAAAAAGGATGATAGAGCAAAACAAACTCGCACAATCCAGCGTTGACGAAATCACAGACCCACCACCAAAAGGATGAAGGAGAAAACTCACACCGACTACTACAACTAAAAGAATGATAGAGGAAAACACTCACAAAATCCGACATCGACGAAATGACAGACCCACCACCAAACCAATGACGGAGTGAACCCACACCGGCTACTAAAATCAAAAGGATGATAGAGCAAAACAAACTCGTACAATCTGGCATCGATGAAATGACAGACCCACCACCAAAAGGATGACAGAGCAAACTCACACCGGCTACTATCACCAAAAGTATGATAGAGCAAAACACACTCGGACAATCTGACATCGATGAAATGACAGACCCACCACCAAAAGGATTACTGACCAAACTCACACTAGCTACTACAACCAAAAGGATGATAGAGTAAAACACACTCCCACAATCTGACATCGACAAAATGACAGACCCACCACCAAAAGGATGACAAAGCGAACTCACACTGGCTACTGTCACCAAAAGGATGATAGAGCAACACACACTCGCATAATTTGAAATTGATGAAATGACAGACCCACCACCAAAAGGATGAAGGAGAAAACTCACACCAGCTACTACAACTAAAAGAATGATAGAGGAAAACACTCACAAAATCCGACATCGAAGAAATGACAGACCCACCACCAAACCGATGACAGAGTGAACTTACACCGGCTACTAAAATCAAAAGGATGATAGAGCAAAACAAACTCGCACAATCCAATGTCAACGAAATCACATACCCACCACCAAAAGGATGACAGAGCAAACTCACACCGGCTTCTATCACCAAAAGTATGATAGAGCAAAACACACTCGCACAATCTGACATCGATGAAATGACAGACCCACCACCAAAAATATTACTTAGCAAACACACACCAGCTACTACCACCAAAATGATGATAGAGCAAAACACACTCGCACAATCTGACATCGACAAAATTACAGACCCACCACCAAAAGGATGACAGAGCAAACTCACACGGCTACTGTCACCAAAAGAATGATAGAGAAACACACACTCGCATAATTTGAAATCGATGAAATGATAGACCCACCACCAAAAGGATGAAGGAGAAAACTCACACCGACTACTACAACTAAAAGAACGATAGAGCAAAAGACTCGCAAAATCCGACATCGACGAAATGACAGACCTACCACCAGATCGATGACGGAGTGATCTCACACCGGCTACTAAAATCAAAAGGATGATAGAGCAAAACAAACTCGCACAATCCAGCGTCGACGAAATCATAGATCCACCACCAAAAGGATGACAGAGCAAACTCACACCGGCCACTATCACCAAAAGTATGATAGAGCAAAACACACTCGCACAATCTGACATCGATGAAATGACAGACCCACCACCAAAAGGATTACTGACCAAACTCACACCAGCTACTACCAACAAAAGGATGATAGAGCAAAACACACTCGCAAAATATGACATCCACAAAATGACAGACCCACCATCAAAAGGATGACGGAGTGAACTCACACCGGCTACTATCACCAAAAGGATGATAGAGCAACACACACTCGCATAATTTGAAATCGATGAAATGACAGACCCACCACCAAAAGGATGAAGGAGAAAACTCACACCGGCTACTACAACTAAAAGAATGATAGAGCAAAACACTCGCAAAATCCGACATCGACGAAATGACAGACCCACCACCAAATCGATGACGGAGTGAACTCACACCGGCTACTAAAATCAAAAGGATGATAGAGCAAGACAAACTCGCACAATCCAGCGTCGACGAAATCACAGACCCACCACCAAAAGGATGACAGAGCAAACTCACACCGACTTTTATCACCAAAAGTATGATAGAGCAAAACACACTCGCACAATTTGACATCGATGAAATGACAGACCCACCACCAAAAGGATTACTGACCAAACTCACACCAGCTACTACCACCAAAAGGATGATAGAGCAAAACACACTCGCACAATCTGAAATAGACAAAATGACAAACCCACCACCAAACCGATGACGGAGTGAACTCACACCGGCTACTATCACCAAAAGGATGATAGAGCAACACACACTTGCATAATTTAAAATCGATGAAATGAAAGACCCACCACCAAAAGGATGAAGGAGAAAACTCACACCGGCTACTACAACTAAAAGAATGATAGAGCAAAACACTCGCAAAATCCGACATCGAAGAAATGACAGACCCACCACCAAACCGATGACGGAGTGAACTCGCATCGGCTACTAAAATAAAAAGGATGATAGAGCAAAACAAACTCGCACAATCCAGCGTTGACGAAATCACAGACCCACCACCAAAAGGATGAAGGAGAAAACTCACACCGACTACTACAACTAAAAGAATGATAGAGGAAAACACTCACAAAATCCGACATCGACGAAATGACAGACCCACCACCAAACCGATGACGGAGTGAACCCACACCGGCTACTAAAATCAAAAGGATGATAGAGCAAAACAAACTCGTACAATCTGGCATCGATGAAATGACAGACCCACCACCAAAAGGATGACAGAGCAAACTCACACCGGCTACTATCACCAAAAGTATGATAGAGCAAAACACACTCGGACAATCTGACATCGATGAAATGACAGACCCACCACCAAAAGGATTACTGACCAAACTCACACTAGCTACTACAACCAAAAGGATGATAGAGTAAAACACACTCCCACAATCTGACATCGACAAAATGACAGACCCACCACCAAAAGGATGACAAAGCGAACTCACACCGGCTACTATCACCAAAAGGATGATAGAGCAACACACACTCGCATAATTTGAAATTGATGAAATGACAGACCCACCACCAAAAGGATGAAGGAGAAAACTCACACCAGCTACTACAACTAAAAGAATGATAGAGGAAAACACTCACAAAATCCGACATCGAAGAAATGACAGACCCACCACCAAACCGATGACAGAGTGAACTTACACCGGCTACTAAAATCAAAAGGATGATAGAGCAAAACAAACTCGCACAATCCAATGTCAACGAAATCACATACCCACCACCAAAAGGATGACAGAGCAAACTCACACCGGCTTCTATCACCAAAAGTATGATAGAGCAAAACACACTCGCACAATCTGACATCGATGAAATGACAGACCCACCACCAAAAATATTACTTAGCAAACACACACCAGCTACTACCACCAAAATGATGATAGAGCAAAACATACTCGCACAATCTGACATCGACAAAATTACAGACCCACCACCAAAAGGATGACGGAGCAAACTCACACGGCTACTGTCACCAAAAGAATGATAGAGAAACACACACTCGCATAATTTGAAATCGATGAAATGATAGACCCACCACCAAAAGGATGAAGGAGAAAACTCACACCGACTACTACAACTAAAAGAACGATAGAGCAAAAGACTCGCAAAATCCGACATCGACGAAATGACAGACCTACCACCAGATCGATGACGGAGTGATCTCACACCGGCTACTAAAATCAAAAGGATGATAGAGCAAAACAAACTCGCACAATCCAGCGTCGACGAAATCATAGATCCACCACCAAAAGGATGACAGAGCAAACTCACACCGGCCACTATCACCAAAAGTATGATAGAGCAAAACACACTCGCACAATCTGACATCGATGAAATGACAGACCCACCACCAAAAGGATTACTGACCAAACTCACACCAGCTACTACCAACAAAAGGATGATAGAGCAAAACACACTCGCAAAATATGACATCCACAAAATGACAGACCCACCATCAAAAGGATGACGGAGTGAACTCACACCGGCTACTATCACCAAAAGGATGATATAGCAACACACACTCGCATAATTTGAAATCGATGAAACGACAGACCCACCACCAAAAGGATGAAGGAGAAAACTCACACCGGCTACTACAACTAAAAGAATGATAGAGCAAAACACTCGCAAAATCCGACATCGACGAAATGACAGACCCACCACCAAATCGATGACGGAGTGAACTCACACCGGCTACTAAAATCAAAAGGATGATAGAGCAAGACAAACTCGCACAATCCAGCGTCGACGAAATCACAGACCCACCACCAAAAGGATGACAGAGCAAACTCACACCGGCTTTTATCACCAAAAGTATGATAGAGCAAAACACACTCGCACAATTTGACATCGATGAAATGACAGACCCACCACCAAAAGGATTACTGACCAAACTCACACCAGCTACTACCACCAAAAGGATGATAGAGCAAAACACACTCGCACAATCTGAAATAGACAAAATGACAAACCCACCACCAAACCGATGACGGAGTGAACTCACACCGGCTACTATCACCAAAAGGATGATAGAGCAACACACACTTGCATAATTTAAAATCGATGAAATGAAAGACCCACCACCAAAAGGATGAAGGAGAAAACTCACACCGGCTACTACAACTAAAAGAATGATAGAGCAAAACACTCGCAAAATCCGACATCGAAGAAATGACAGACCCACCACCAAACCGATGACGGAGTGAACTCGCATCGGCTACTAAAATAAAAAGGATGATAGAGCAAAACAAACTCGCACAATCCAGCGTTGACGAAATCACAGACCCACCACCAAAAGGATGAAGGAGAAAACTCACACCGACTACTACAACTAAAAGAATGATAGAGGAAAACACTCACAAAATCCGACATCGACGAAATGACAGACCCACCACCAAACCGATGACGGAGTGAACCCACACCGGCTACTAAAATCAAAAGGATGATAGAGCAAAACAAACTCGTACAATCTGGCATCGATGAAATGACAGACCCACCACCAAAAGGATGACAGAGCAAACTCACACCGGCTACTATCACCAAAAGTATGATAGAGCAAAACACACTCGGACAATCTGACATCGATGAAATGACAGACCCACCACCAAAAGGATTACTGACCAAACTCACACTAGCTACTACAACCAAAAGGATGATAGAGTAAAACACACTCCCACAATCTGACATCGACAAAATGACAGACCAACCACCAAAAGGATGACAAAGCGAACTCACACCGGCTACTATCACCAAAAGGATGATAGAGCAACACACACTCGCATAATTTGAAATTGATGAAATGACAGACCCACCACCAAAAGGATGAAGGAGAAAACTCACACCAGCTACTACAACTAAAAGAATGATAGAGGAAAACACTCACAAAATCCGACATCGAAGAAATGACAGACCCACCACCAAACCGATGACAGAGTGAACTTACACCGGCTACTAAAATCAAAAGGATGATAGAGCAAAACAAACTCGCACAATCCAATGTCAACGAAATCACATACCCACCACCAAAAGGATGACAGAGCAAACTCACACCGGCTTCTATCACCAAAAGTATGATAGAGCAAAACACACTCGCACAATCTGACATCGATGAAATGACAGACCCACCACCAAAAATATTACTTAGCAAACACACACCAGCTACTACCACCAAAATGATGATAGAGCAAAACACACTCGCACAATCTGACATCGACAAAATTACAGACCCACCACCAAAAGGATGACGGAGCAAACTCACACGGCTACTGTCACCAAAAGAATGATAGAGAAACACACACTCGCATAATTTGAAATCGATGAAATGATAGACCCACCACCAAAAGGATGAAGGAAAAAACTCACACCGACTACTACAACTAAAAGAACGATAGAGCAAAAGACTCGCAAAATCCGACATCGACGAAATGACAGACCTACCACCAGATCGATGACGGAGTGATCTCACACCGGCTACTAAAATCAAAAGGATGATAGAGCAAAACAAACTCGCACAATCCAGTGTCGACGAAATCATAGATCCACCACCAAAAGGATGACAGAGCAAACTCACACCGGCCACTATCACCAAAAGTATGATAGAGCAAAACACACTCGCACAATCTGACATCGATGAAATGACAGACCCACCACCAAAAGGATTACTGACCAAACTCACACCAGCTACTACCAACAAAAGGATGATAGAGCAAAACACACTCGCAAAATATGACATCCACAAAATGACAGACCCACCATCAAAAGGATGACGGAGTGAACTCACACCGGCTACTATCACCAAAAGGATGATAGAGCAACACACACTCGCATAATTTGAAATCGATGAAATGACAGACCCACCACCAAAAGGATGAAGGAGAAAACTCACACCGGCTACTACAACTAAAAGAATGATAGAGCAAAACACTCGCAAAATCCGACATCGACGAAATGACAGACCCACCACCAAATCGATGACGGAGTGAACTCACACCGGCTACTAAAATCAAAAGGATGATAGAGCAAGACAAACTCGCACAATCCAGCGTCGACGAAATCACAGACCCACCACCAAAAGGATGACAGAGCAAACTCACACCGGCTTTTATCACCAAAAGTATGATAGAGCAAAACACACTCGCACAATCTGACATCGATGAAATGACAGACCCACCACCAAAAGGATTACTGACCAAACTCACACCAGCTACTACCACCAAAAGGATGATAGAGCAAAACACACTCGCACAATCTGAAATAGACAAAATGACAAACCCACCACCAAACCGATGACGGAGTGAACTCACACCGGCTACTATCACCAAAAGGATGATAGAGCAACACACACTTGCATAATTTAAAATCGATGAAATGAAAGACCCACCACCAAAAGGATGAAGGAGAAAACTCACACCGGCTACTACAACTAAAAGAATGATAGAGCAAAACACTCGCAAAATCCGACATCGAAGAAATGACAGACCCACCACCAAACCGATGACGGAGTGAACTCACATCGGCTACTAAAATAAAAAGGATGATAGAGCAAAACAAACTCGCACAATCCAGCGTTGACGAAATCACAGACCCACCACCAAAAGGATGAAGGAGAAAACTCACACCGACTACTACAACTAAAAGAATGATAGAGGAAAACACTCACAAAATCCGACATCGACGAAATGACAGACCCACCACCAAACCGATGACGGAGTGAACCCACACCGGCTACTAAAATCAAAAGGATGATAGAGCAAAACAAACTCGTACAATCTGGCATCGATGAAATGACAGACCCACCACCAAAAGGATGACAGAGCAAACTCACACCGGCTACTATCACCAAAAGTATGATAGAGCAAAACACACTCGGACAATCTGACATCGATGAAATGACAGACCCACCACCAAAAGGATTACTGACCAAACTCACACTAGCTACTACAACCAAAAGGATGATAGAGTAAAACACACTCCCACAATCTGACATCGACAAAATGACAGACCCACCACCAAAAGTATGACAAAGCGAACTCACACCGGCTACTGTCACCAAAAGGATGATAGAGCAACACACACTCGCATAATTTGAAATTGATGAAATGACAGACCCACCACCAAAAAGATGAAGGAGAAAACTCACACCAGCTACTACAACTAAAAGAATGATAGAGGAAAACACTCACAAAATCCGACATCGAAGAAATGACAGACCCACCACCAAACCGATGACAGAGTGAACTTACACCGGCTACTAAAATCAAAAGGATGATAGAGCAAAACAAACTCGCAAAATCCAATGTCAACAAAATCACATACCCACCACCAAAAGGATGACAGAGCAAACTCACACCGGCTTCTATCACCAAAAGTATGATAGAGCAAAACACACTCGCACAATCTGACATCGATGAAATGACAGACCCACCACCAAAAATATTACTTAGCAAACACACACCAGCTACTACCACCAAAATGATGATAGAGCAAAACACACTCGCACAATCTGACATCGACAAAATTATAGACCCACCACCAAAAGGATGACGGAGCGAACTCACACGGCTACTGTCACCAAAAGAATGATAGAGAAACACACACTCGCATAATTTGAAATCGATGAAATGATAGACCCACCACCAAAAGGATGAAGGAGAAAACTCACACCGACTACTACAACTAAAAGAACGATAGAGCAAAAGACTCGCAAAATCCGACATCGACGAAATGACAGACCTACCACCAGATCGATGACGGAGTGATCTCACACGGGCTACTAAAATCAAAAGGATGATAGAGCAAAACAAACTCGCACAATCCAGCGTCGACGAAATCATAGACCCACCACCAAAAGGATGACAGAGCAAACTCACACCGGCCACTATCACCAAAAGTATGATAGAGCAAAACACACTCGCACAATCTGACATCGATGAAATGACAGACCCACCACCAAAAGGATTACTTAGCAAACACACACCAGCTACTACCACCAAAATGATGATAGAGCAAAACACACTCGCACAATCTGACATCGACAAAATTACAGACCCACCACCAAAAGGATGACGGAGCGAACTCACACGGCTACTGTCACCAAAAGAATGATAGAGCAATACACACTCGCATAATTTTAAATCGATGAAATGATAGACCCACCACCAAAAGGATGAAGGAGAAAACTCACACCGGCTACTACAACTAAAAGAACGATAGAGAAAAAGACTCGCAAAATCCAACATCGACGAAATGACAGACCCACCACCAGATCGATGACGGAGTGATCTCACACCGGCTACTAAAATCAAAAGGATGATAGAGCAAAACAAACTCGCACAATCCAGCGTCGACGAAATCACAGACCCACCACCAAAAGGATGACAGAGCAAACTCACACCGGCCATTATCACCAAAAGTATGATAGAGCAAATCACACTCGCACAATCTGACATCGACAAAATTACAGACCCACAACCAGAAGGATGACGGAGCAAACTCCCACCGGCTACTATCACCAAAAGGATGATAGAGCAACACACACTCGCATAATTTGAAATCGATGAAATGACAGACCCACCACCAAAAGGATGAAGGAGAAAACTCACACCGACTACTACAGCTAAAAGAATGATAGAGCAAAACACTCACAAAATCCGACATCGACGAAATGACAGACCCACCACCAAACCGATGACGGAGTGAACTCACACCGGTTCCTAAAATCAAAAGGATGATAGAGCAAAACAAACTCGCACAATCCAGCTTCGACGAAATCACAGACCCACCACCAAAAGGATGACATAGCAAACTCACACCGGCTTCTATCACCAAAAGTATGATAGAGCAAAACACACTCGCACAATCTGACATCGATGAAATGACAGACCCACCACCAAAAGGATTACTTAGCAAACACACACCAGCTACTACCACCAAAATGATGATAGGGCAAAACACACTCGCACAATCTGACATCGACAAAATTACAGACCCACCACCAAAAGGATGACGGAGCGAACTCACACCGGCTACTGTCACCAAAAGAATGATAGAGCAACACACACTCGCATAATTTGAAATCGATGAAATGACAGACCCACCACCAAAAGGATGAAGGAGAAAACTCACACCGGCTACTACAACTAAAAGAATGATAGAGCAAAACACTCGCAAGATCTGACATCGACGAAATGACAGACCCACCACAAAACCGATGACGGAGTGAACTCACACCGGCTACTACCACCAAAAGGATGATAGAGAAAAACACACTCGCACAATCATACATCGACAAAATTACAGACCCACAACCAGAAGGATGACGGAGCAAACTCACACCGGCTACTATCACCATAAGTATGATAGAGAAAAACACACTCGCACAATCTGACATCGATGAAATGACAGACCCACCACCAAAAGGATTACTGACCAAACTCACACCAGCTTCTACCACCAAAAGGATGATAGAGTAAAACACACTCGCACAATCTGACATCGACAAAATGACAGACCCACCCCCAAAAGGATGACAGAGCGAACTATTACCGGCTACTGTCACTAGAAGGATAATAGAGCAACACACACTCGCATAATTTGAAATGGATGAAATGACAGACCCACCACCAAAAGGATGAAGGAGAAAACTCACACCGGCTACTGCAACTAAATGAATGATAGAGGAAAACACTCACAAAATCCGACATCGACGAAATGACAGACCCACCACCAAACCGATGACGGAGTGAACTCACACCGGCTACTAAAATCAAAAGGATGATAGAGCAAAACAAACTCGCACAATCCAGCTTCAACGAAATCACAGACCCACCACCAAAAGGATGACATAGCAAACTCACACCGGCTTCTATCACCAAAAGTATGATAGAGCAAAACACACTCGCACAATCTGACATCGATGAAATGACAGACCCACCAACAAAAGGATTACTTAGCAAACACACACCAGCTACTACCATCAAAATGATGATAGAGCAAAACACACTCGCACAATCTGACATCGACAAAATTACAGACCCACCACCAAAAGGATGACGGAGCGAACTCACACCGGCTACTATCACCAAAAGGATGATAGAGCAACAGACACTCACATAATTTGAAATCGATGAAATGAAAGACCCACCACCAAAGGATGAAGGAGAAAACTCACACCGGCTACTACAACTAAAAGAATGATAGAGCAAAACACTCGCAAAATCTGACATCGACGAAATGACAGACCCACTACCAAACCGATGACAGAGCAAACTCACACCGGCTACTAAAACCAAAAGGATGATAGAGCAAAACAAACTCGCACAATCTAGCGTCGACCAAATCACAGACCCACCACCAAAAGGATGACAGAGCAAACTCACACCGACTACTATCACCAAAAGTATGATAGAGCAAAACACACTCGCACAATATGACATCGATGAAATGACAGACCCACCACCAAAAGGATGACAGAGCAAACTCACACCAGCTACTATCACCAAAAGGATGATAGAGAAACACACACTCGCATAATTTGAAATCGATGAAATGACAGACCCACCACCAAAAGGATGACAGTGCAAACTCACACCAGCTACAACATCTAAAAGAATGATAGAGCAAAACACTCGCAAAATCTGACATCGACGAAATAACATACCCACCACCAAAAGGATTACTGAGCAAACTCACACCAGCTACTACCCCTAAAAGGATGATAGAGCAACACACACTCGCATAATTTGAAATCGATAAAATGACAGACCCACCACCAAAAGGATGAAGGAGAAAACTCACACCGGCTACTACAACTAAAAGAATGATAGAACAAAACATTCGCAAAATCTGACATCGACGA
Organism: Lathyrus sativus; assembly: GCA_963859935.3. Lineage (NCBI taxonomy): Eukaryota > Viridiplantae > Streptophyta > Magnoliopsida > Fabales > Fabaceae > Lathyrus > Lathyrus sativus. The sequence continues at coordinate 187,474,000 of OZ012738.1, read as the reverse complement.
AATGACAGACCCACCACCAAACCGATGACGGAGTGAACTCACACCAAATACTAAAACCAAAAGGATAATAGAGCAAAATAAACTCGCACAATCTAGCGTTGACGAAATCACACACCCAGCACCAAAACGATGATAGAGCAAACTCACACCGGCTACTATCACCAAAAGTATGATTAAGTAAAACACACTCGCAGAATCTGACATCGACAAAATGACATACCAACCACCAAAAGGATGACGGAGCAAACTCACACCGGTTACTATCACCAAAAGGATGATAGAGCAACACACACTCGCATAATTTGAAATCAATGAAATGACAGACCCACCACCAAAAGGATGACGGTGCAAACTCACACCAGCTACAACATCTAAAAGAATGATAGAGCAAAACACTCGCAAAATCTGACATCGACGAAATGACATACCCACCACCAAACCGATGAAGGAGCGAACTCACACGACTACTAAAACCAAAAGGATGACAGAGCAAAACAAACTCGCACAGTATAGCGTCGACGAAATCACAGACCCACCACCAAAAGGATCACGGAGCAAACTCACACCGGCTACTATCACCAAAAGTATGATAGAGAAAAACACACTCGCACAATATGACGTCGATGAAATGACAGATCCACCACCAAAAGGATTACTGAGCAAACTCACACCAGCTACTACTACCAAAAGGATGATAGAGCAAAACACACTCGCACAATCTGACATTGACGAAATGAAAGACCCACCACCAAAAGGATGACGGATCGAACTCACACCGTCTATTACCACTAAAAGGATGATAGAGCAAAACACACTAGCACAATCTGATATCGACGAAATGACAGACCCACCACCAAAAGGATGACAGAGCTAACTCACACTGGCTACTATCACCAAAAGGAAGATAGAACAAAACATTCACAAAATCTGACATCGACGAAATGACAGACCCACCACCAAATCGATGACGGAGTGAACTCACACCGGATACTAAAACCAAAAGGATGATAGAGCAAAATAAACTCGCACCATCTAGCGTTGACGAAATCACACACCGAGCACCAAAACGATGATAGAGCAAACTCAAACCGGCTACTATCACCAAAAGTATGATTGAGCAAAACACACTCGCACAATCTGACATCGATGAAATGACAGACCCACCACCAAGAGGATTACAGAGAAAACTCACAACAGCTACTACCACCAAAAGGATGATAAAGCAAAATACACTCGCACAATTTGACATCGACAAAATGACAGACCCACCACCAAAAGGATGACGGAGCAAACTCACACCGTCTACTATCACCAAAAGGATGATAGAGCAACACACACTCGCATAATTTGAAATCGATGAAATGACAGACCCACCACCAAAAGGATGACAGAGCAAACTCACACTGGGTACTACAACTAAAATAATGATAGAGCAAAACACTCGCAAAATCTGACATCGACGAAATGACAGACCCACCAACAAACCGATGACGGAGTGAACTCACACCGGCTACTAAAACCAAAAGGATGACAGAGCAAAAAAAAATCCCACAGTCTAGCATCGAAGGAATCACAGGCCCACCACCAAAAGGATGACAGAGCAAACTCACACCGGCTACTATCACCAAAAGTATGATAGAGCAAAACACACTCGCACAATCTGACATCGATGAAATGACAGATCCACAACCAAAAGGATTACTGAGCAAACTCACTCCAGCTACTACCACCAAAAGGATGATAGAGCAAAACACACACGCACAATCTGACATCGACAAAATGACAGACCCACCACCAAAAGGATGACGGAGCAAACTCACACCGGCTACTATCACCAAAAGGATGATAGAGCAAACTCACACTCGAATAATTTGAAATAGACGAAATGACAGACCCGCCACCAAAAGGATGACGGAGCAAACTCACACTGGGTACTACAACTAAAAGAATGATAGAGCAAAACACTCGCAAAATTTGAGATCGACGAAATGACAGACCCACCACCAAACCGATGACGGAGCAAACTCACACTGGGTACTACAACTAAAAGAATGATAGAGCAAAAGACTCGCCAAATCTGACATCGACGAAATGACAGACCCACCACCAAACCGATGACGGAGTGAACTCACACCAGCTACTAAAACCAAAAGGATGATAGAGCAAAACACACTCGCACAATCTGACATCGATGAAATGACAGACCCAAACCAAAAGAATTACTGAGCAAACTTACACCAGCTACTACCACCAAAAGGATGATAGAGCAAAACACACACGCATAATCTGACATCGACAAAATGGCAGACCCACCACCAACAGGATGACGGAGGAAACTCACACCGGCTACTGTCACCAAAAGGATGATAGAGCAACACACACTCGCATAATTTGAAATCAATAAAATGACGGATCCACCACAAAAAGGATGACGAAGCAAACTCACACCCGACTACTACAACTAAAAGAATGATAGAACAAAACACTCGCAAAATCTGACATCGACGAAATGACAGACCCACCACCAAACCGTTGACGGAGCGAACGCACACCGGATACTAAAACCAAAAAGATGATAGAGCAAAACAAACTCGCACAATCTAGCGTCGACGAAATCACAGACCCACCACCAAAAGGATGATAGAGCAAACTCACACCGGCTACTATCACCAAAAGTATGATAGAGCAAAACACACTCGCACAATCTGACATCGATGAAATGACAGACCCACCACCAAAAGGATTACTGAGCAAACTCGCACCAGCTACTACCACCAAAAGGATGATAGAGAAAAACACACTCGCACAATCTGACATCGACAAAATGACAGACCCACCACCAACAGGATGACGGAGGAAACTCACACCGGCTACTATCACCAAAAGGATGATAGAGCAAGACACACTCGCATAATTTGAAATCAATGAAATGACAAACCCACCACAAAAAGGATGACGGAGCAAACTCACACCCGACTACTACAACTAAAAGAATGATAGAACAAAACACTCTCAAAATCTGACATCGACGAAATGACAGACCCACCACCAAACCGTTGACGGAGCGAACTCAGACCGGATACTAAAACCAAAAGGATGATAGAGCAAAACAAACTCGCACAATCTAGCGTCGACGAAATCACATACCCACCACCAAAAGGATGACATAGCAAACTCACACCGGCTACTATCACCAAAAGTATGATAGAGCAAAACACACTCGCACAATTTAACATCGATGAAATGACAGACCCACCACCAAAAGGATTACTGAGCAAACTCACACCAGCTACTACCACCAAAAGGATGATAGAGCAAA
>OZ012738.1:187445917-187470181 GCA_963859935.3 Lathyrus sativus | reverse complement strand
TTATTTTTATATTACTATATTTCACACCAAAATATCACCAATAGTCCTCCCACATTAGGGACACCCACCAAACATCATCAAATACACCCCCACCAAAGGGCACACCAACATATATTTTTTAAAATAATAATAAAGTGACTAAATAATTAAAATGGGTGTTACAACTCTCCCCCACTTTAATTATTTTCGTCCTCGAAAATTACCTGATGGAAATAGCTCCGGATACGCTTCTCGCATCCTGCTTTCCAACTCCCAGGTCACACTGCCTCCTGCAGCACCTCCCCAAGCTACCTTCACCAAAGGTATCTCTTTCCCTCGGAGCTGTTTCATCTTACGGTCCTCGATCCTCAACGGCATCGTCTCAATAGTAAGATTCTCCCGAACCTGAACATCATCTCTCTGAATCACATGAGATGGATCAGAAACATATTTTCGCAATTGCGACACATGAAACACATCATGTAGATTCGACAACTCCGGCGGCAACGCCACCCTATAGGCCACAGCACCAACTCTTTGCAAAATTTCATAAGGTCCAATAAACTTAGGATCCAGCTTCTTGGACTTCAACGCCCGACCCACACCAGTCATCGGGTTAACTCTTAGGAATACGTGATCACCTACACAGAATTCCAACTCTTTCCTCCGATTATCATGATAACTCTTCTGCCTACTCTGAGACACTTTCATTTTCTCACGAATCATCTGAATCGTCTCAGTAGTCTGCTGAACAATTTCTGGTCCAAGCACCACACTCTCACCGGTCTCATACCAACACAGAGGAGTCCTACACCTCCTCCCATACAAAGCTTCAAAGGGTGCCATTCCAATACTCGAATGGTAACTATTATTGTACGTGAATTCAATCAATGATAAATGAGTGTCCCACGCACCACCCTTTTCCAATACACAAGCTCTTAATAAATCCTCAAGCGACTGAATAGTCCTTTCCGATTGACCATCAGTTTGTGGATGATAAGCTGAACTTAATTTCAACTTAGTACCCAAAGCTTCTTGCAAGCTCTTCCAAAATTCTGAAGTAAACCTCGGATCTCTATCCGACACAATACTGGACGGAACACCATGTAACTTCACAATTACCCGAATATAAATCTCCGCCAGCTTCGTCAACGGAAAACTAATATTAATTGGCACAAAGTGTGCAGACTTCGTTAACCGATCCACAATCACCCATATAGCATCAAAACCTCTCGCCGTATTTGGCAATCCTGTAACAAAGTCCATAGAAATGCAATCCCATTTCCAAACCGGAATTTCCAACGGTTGCATAAATCCAGAAGGTCTCTGGTGTTCTACCTTCGATTTCTGACACGTCAAACAGGCATAAACAAATTGAGCAATGTCTCTTTTCATACCAGACCACCAAAATAATTTCTTTAAATCATGATACATCTTCGTAGCTCCGGGATGAATACTCAGATTACTACGGTGTCCTTCACTCAAAATCAGCTTTTTCAGTTCCTCATCATCTGGTACACAAATCCTGCCTCTAAATCTCAACACACCTGTACTATCCAATTTAAAGTCACTATCGGAGTCACTTCCTACTCCAGGCATCAAATCTACCAATTTCACATCCAACTTCTGATTCTCTCTAATCATATCCAAGAAGTCATTATTTACCTGCAACATACCCAACATTACACTCTCTGCAGTAGTTTCACAAACCATGCTCAAATCTCTGAATTGTTCAATTAACTCAATTTCTTTCACCATCAGAGCTGCCATATGAATTGTCTTTCTACTCAAAGCGTCTGCCACTACATTGGCCTTTCCCGGATGATAACTCAAACTGAAGTCATAATCCTTCAAAAATTCTAACCATCTTCTCTGCCTCATATTCAGCTCTTTCTGATCAAACAGGTATCTCAGACTCTTATGATCACTAAACACTTCAAATCTTGAACCATACAGGTAATGCCTCCAAATTTTCAACACAAAAACAACCGCAGCTAACTCAAGATCATGAGTAGGATAATTTCGCTCATGCACTCTCAGTTGCCGCGAAGCATATGCTACTACCTTACCATTCTGCATAAGAACTCCTCCTAATCCCATCTTAGACGCATCACAGTACACCACAAACGGTTCACTCGGAGTCGGTAACACTAACACCGGTGCCGTAGTCAATCTCTTTTTCAACTCTTCAAAACTTTCTTCACAAGCAGCGTCCCATACGAAAACTTGGTTCTTTCTCGTCAACTGAGTTAATGGCAACGCCAAATTAGAGAACCCTTCAATAAACCTGCGGTAATAACCAGCTAAACCCAGAAAGCTCCTAATTTCTGTCGCTGTCTTCGGCGGTTCCCACTGCAATACTGCACTTACTTTTGACGGATCCACCGCTATTCCATCTTCAGATATTACATGCCCCAAGAAACTCACTCTCTTCAACCAGAAGTCACACTTTGACAGTTTAGCAAATAATTTATTTTCCTCCAACACTTGCAAGGCAATTCTCAAATGTCCTGCATGTTCTTCATCAGATTTAGAATAAATTAATATATCATCAATAAACACTACAATGAATTGATCCAAATAAGAATGGAAAATTCTGTTCATATACTCCATAAATACTCCCGGCGCATTAGTCACTCCAAACGGCATTACAGCATATTCATAATGTCCATATCGAGTTCTAAAAGCAGTCTTCTGAATATCACCTTCTTTTACTCTTATTTGATGATAACCCGACCTTAAGTCAATCTTACTAAACACACGAGCTCCCACCAGCTGGTCCATCAAATCATCAATCCTCGGGAGAGGATACTTATTCTTAATCGTCACTTTATTCAACTGACGGTAATCGATGCACAAACGCATACTACCATCCTTCTTCTTCACCAACAACACTGGAGCTCCCCACGGTGATACACTTGGCCTAATAAACTTTCTATCCAACAATTCTCCAATCTGAGACTTCAACTCAGCCAATTCCACTGCAGACATCCTGTACGGCGCCATAGAAATAGGCCTCGTACCAGGAACAAGATCAATACCAAATTCCACTTCTCGCGTCGGAGGCAATTCCGTAATGTCGTCAGGAAACACTTCCGGAAATTCATTCACCACTGCCAATTCCTCCATTGACACTTTGCTATCTACCGATAAAGTTGCAAATAAAGCAAACACTCTAGTTTCATCTTCCAACAAGGCCCTCAATTCTTTATTAGACAAAGAACTTGCTAAAGCTTCCTCTTCAGGGGTCAAGAACAACAATTCCTTCCGAAAACAGTCGATGTAGACTCGGTTGAACTCTAACCAGTTCATACCCAGAATAACATCCAATTTACCAAGTGGTAGACAAATCAAATCCACTTCAAATTCTCTACCGAAAATAGTCAGCGGACACTTCAGGCATACCAAAGAAGTAGTCACTGAACCTATAGAGGGTGTCTCAATAGTCATTCGTCTCTCCAGAGTAGACGGCACCAATCCTATCCTCTCCACACAATCCACAGAAATAAACGAGTGTGTTGCACCCGTATCAATAATAGCAGTTAAAGGAATATTATTGATAATACAAGTACCTTTGATAACACGCTCATCACTGGAAGCTTGAGTTCCTGCCAAAGCAAACACTTTTCCACCAGTCGGAGACGTCTGAGGCTTCTTCGGCTTCTCACAATGGGTACTGATGTGACCCTTCTCACCACAGTTATAACAGGTCGGCATAGTTGCTCTGCAGTCAGCTATCACATGACCTGGTTTTCCACACTTAAAACACTTTTTGGCTTCATTAGGACAATCATTAGCACGGTGTCCCATACCACCGCACCGAAAACATTTCCCTTCAGCAGATGCTCTCCCATCTCTAGGCTTCTTATCAACAACAGCTTTACGTTTTCCCTTATCAGCAGCAACACCATAAGGAGTACCACTAAACCTCTGCTTACCCTTACGGTCATTAACAGCTTTGTAGTGTGCAATCCTTGCCCGGTTATCGTTATCATAGATCCTGCTCCTGCTTACCAGCTCAGGATAGCTCCTGATCTTCTGACAAGCAATCCCCAGCTTAATCTCTGGACGCAGTCCATTCTCAAACTTTAAGCACTTAGAAGTCATTGCCCCTTCCACATTATAGTGAGGACAATACTGCACCAGTTCCTCAAACTTAGCAGCATACTCTGCTACAGTCATACTACCCTGCTTCAGCTCTAAGAATTCAATTTCCTTAGCACTCCGAATATCTTCCGGAAAATACTTCTCCAGAAAACCCTTCCGAACTACCTCCCAAGTAATGGCAGTTCCAGCAGCTTCCAATCTTTGGCGACTATTGTCCCACCAAGCTTCAGCCTCACCCTCCAGCATGTGAGTACCAAACCTCACCTTCTGCTCATCAGTACAATCCATAGTTCTGAAGATTTTCTCAATTGCCTTCAGCCACTTCTGAGCAGCTTCTGGGTCCAGAATTCCTCCTTCAAACGTTGGCGGCTTGTTGCTCCGAAACTGCGCCAAACTCCTGAATTGGGCATCTGCAGTTTGATTCTGATTAGCAACAGCTTGCGCCATTGCTTGCATAGCAGCAGCTAATGCAGCATCGTTCCTTCCTGCCATACTGCTCAAAACATAACAACACCAGGTTAAAAGATATTCAACTACATCATAACGGACAGACTCAACTCGACTCAACAACACTGGCCGGACGGACCGACCTGCTCTGATACCAATTGTAACACCCCACTTCCCAAAACAAATAAAATATGAATAACATAATAAAAATCAGAGTTTCCTTCCCAAGTGGGATATCACATAAAAATCACGTTTCCTTATAAAAAGGTTTTTCTCCAAATACAGCGGAATATTTAAATAATACAATTAAATAAAAATTTTGATACGTTCGCAGGAAAAAAATAGGAGTTCAACATGAAACAATAAAAATGCCCAAGTCCCGTGCTACGTATCAGAGCATCCTAGACTCGACAGTCACACCAATATCCAAGCTAGCTAAGCACCTGGATTATCTGTACTTCCGAAGAAGCACAGACCACAACAACAACAAGGGGTGAGAAATCATGATCAAAAATATAATGGTAATGTAATACATGTAATAAGGCAGTAAAACACACCAACACATCAATTATTCACCCCAACAACACCATATAACGAACCTACTGTTCAAATTACAATATAATATATTATAATGCAATTATGCAACTCAACACCATGCATGCGGTACCGACTCATTGGTTCATTCAATCGAACCTGGATAGATCACTTACGCTCCTCCTGAGACATGATCTATCCCCCACCATTCTCCACAAAGGAGTACGGATGAATCACTTACGCTCCTCCTGAGACATGATTCATCCCACAAAAACACCATGATATGCAAGACACCAATGCATAATTATTATATTCTGGCACGCTAAGTGCACACGATCCTCCTGATCATATCATCATACAACAATGCATATGTATAGATATATTACACCAACACCATATAAATCAATCAGATAGTAAACGAATTCATACTATCACACCGGATATAACTACGTCCCCCCCCCCACTCGGGGATACACGATCCTACTGATCACTACACATATATACATTACTAATTGATCACCAACAATATTAAGGGAAACGCGTACTATCCCCAAGTACACAAGTTATATCCCATACTCATCATTTTCACACTACAGCAAGGCTAGAAGGATCACACGAGACCAATTCAGACATCTCACCAAAAGTCTCTGAGGTTACTCAGAACCTCCCTAAACCAACACCTCAGCCTATACACCAAAATCAATAATTCATCAACATCAATCCACAATCACAAACATGCCAATAGATATTATACTTACCAATTATCCTATAATTTCTACTCTAGAATCGACATTACGGTACATTACCGACATTTCAGAGTCACTCTGAATCTCACCAAGGTCCTAACCATAGTCATTAACGATGCTATAGGGAAACAACACATAACTTTTCCCAAAGCTATAATCACGGTCATTGCCAACACTACGGTAACAACACATAATCTCATCAGCTTTATATTCCTAGTTACTATCAACACTACAGTAACATCAACAATCCAACAAAATGAATCAATACTACAGTAACATCATCACCATATATATATATACCCCAAAATGCATCATCAGCATTCATCAATCCCCCAACATCAACAATAATCATAGCATGCCAATATAAAACTTTATATAACGATAAATTCCTACGGGGTTAAGGAATCCCCTCTACCCTATACATGTATAAACCATTCCCAATCAAATTTCTCCCCCCTTACCTTGACAATTGGTCGATCGATAGAATTCCTCCTAGAATTGGTCTCTTGGCCTTCTCCTTCCTCTTCCGTTCTTCGTTCCCTTTTTCCTTCGTTCTTTTTCACTTTCCTCGTTCTTTCCTCTTCTCTCTTTCTATCGCTCTTTTTTCTCAATTTTCTAAAATGTATCGTAACTCTCCTAACCCCTCATATTCTATTTCCCTTTTTAATTATTCTAATCCCAATAATAATAACTAATAAAATAATATAATATTAATAATCTTAATAATAATAATAATACTAATATAATCTTACTAATATTAATAATACCACATATTAATAATAATAATAATAATAATAATATTAATAATTCTAATAATAATAATGATAATAATAATAATAATCTTAATAATAATAATACTATTAATAATAACAATAATAATAATATTATTATCTCTCCAATAATCATAATAATACTTTTAATAATAATAATAATAATAACACTAATAATAATAATAGTAATAATAATAATAATAATACTATTATTATTATCACACCAATATCCCACGCCTATGGTAATCCCTTTCCTCTCCATTCCAACTTTTCTAATATCTCCTTGCTACCCCTTCATATTTCCTTCCTCACGGTTTCTATCGTGACTTTTCATATTTCCATTCTAACTTCCCAATAACCCTTTCACCTCTTATTTTACTTATTCCAACCACTAATATTCCCAATAATAATTCTAATAATAATAATTATAATAATGATTATAATAATAATAATAATATAATATAATATAATACTATTATAATATTATAGTAATATTCAACATAATAATAATAATAGTGATACACCCAACAATAATTATAATTATAATAATAATAATATTATCACACCAATAATAATAATAATATTAATAAAAATAATATAATAATAATATAATAATACTAATATTATTATTTCACCAAAATAATAATAATATTAATAATAGTAACAAATATAATAAATATAATAATAATAATAACACCCCCACCAATGTTACTATTATTTTTATATTACTATATTTCACACCAAAATATCACCAATAGTCCTCCCACATTAGGGACACCCACCAAACATCATCAAATACACCCCCACCAAAGGGCACACCAACATATAATTTGTAAAATAATAATAAAGTGACTAAATAATTAAAATGGGTGTTACAGCATACGCAATTAATGGATACACATTTTATACCAAGGAGCAAGATGATAAAAGTACAATGCAAAATAGTAGTGTCACTGTGCTTGCCGAATCAATGCACATTTCCTCGTATTTTGGGGTAATCGAGCGCATTTGGGTGTTTGATTATGAGAAGTTTCAGATTCCTATCTTTGGATGCAAGTGGGTTGAAAGTAATAGTGGCATACGTATGGATAAGTCAGGTTTTTTGCAAGTGGATCTTAATAAGGTGGGGTACAAAGATGAGCCTTTTATTCTAGCCACGCAAGCTAAACAAGTGTTCTATGTCACTGATCCGAAAAGTACGAAATGGTCTATAGTTCTTTTTTCCAACAAAGTAATCAACGATAACATTGGAGAAAAGGGGGAGGTTGATGTTGAGAATGAATCTTATGTTAGGGATGATCCAGATGAGAATATTATAGCAGACGAATCATATATTAGAAATGATCATAGCGAGGGAATTTGGATCAATCCATCCGTCCGTGTTGTTAAGAGACAAGTAAAGCACCTTCGAACTAAAAAAAGAAAAAGATGTTAAAGGTACTTGTAAAATTACATATTATCTCATTCAATAAAATAACATATTATTTCTTATTTATACGTTTCTTATGTGTGTGTGTGTATATATATATATATATATATATATATATATATATATATATATATATATATATATATATATATATATATATATATATATATATATATATATATATATATATATATATATATATATATATATATATATATATATATATATATATATATATATATATATATATATATATATATATATATATATATATATATATATATATATATATATATATATATATATATATATATATATATATATATATATATATATATATATATATATTTCTTATTTACATATTTGAATGTCATTCATTTGATACTTCAATTTTCCTGAATTACAGGTATATTATGGCCAGCAATGAAGATTGGAAGAAATTAAAGTAGAATTGTATAATTTGTGATGTTGAATTTCGAGTTGAGAATTGTATATAATTTGTGATGTTGAATTGTGAAGCTTTTGAATTATATATATTAAAGTGGAATTGTATATAATTTGTGATGTTGAATTGTGAAGCTTTTGAATTATATATATTAAAGTGTAATTGTATATAATTTGTGATGTTGAATTGTGCATATAATGCCAAAGTGTTGAATTGTGCACATAATGCCAAAGTGTTGAATTGTGTATATAAAGTCAAAGTGCTGAAATAAAGGGCTAAATTATATAAGCAGGTATTGTAATATAAGCAGGTTTATTGAAAAATATATAAAAAATGCCATTAATCAGGAATTTTTTTTTTCAAAACGTGCACATTAGACAGCGCTTTTATGTATAAGCGCTGCTAAAGGGGACGGAGAAACTGCTAAAAAAGCGCTGCTATAGGTGGGGAAAGAGGGGTCTAAGACAGCGCTTTCATAAAGCGCTGCTATAGGGGGGTCTAAGACAGCGCTTTAATAAAGCGCTGCTAGAGGGGGGGAGGGGGGGGGGGGGGAGATTAGGCAGCGCTTTAAAAAGCGCTGCTAAAGGGGTAAAAAAGCGTTGCTAAAGGTGATGTCTTTAGCAGCGCTTTTTCCACAAAAAAAGCGCTGCCTTTACCTTTAGCAGCGCCACTTTAGGCAGCGCTTTAAAGTGCTGCTAAAGGTCAAAAAAAGCGCTGCTAAAGGTCTTTTTTGGCATAGTTATTGTACGAGTGTGTTTTGCTCTATCATCCTTTTGGGGATAGTAGCCGGTGTGAGTTAGCTCCGTCATCCTTTTGCTGGTCGGTTTGTCATTCCGTCGATGTCAGATTGTGCGAGTGTGTTTTGCTCTATTATCCTTTTGGTGGTATTAGCCATTGTGAGTTCGCTCCGTCATCCTTTTGGTGGTGGGTCTGTCATTTCATCGATGTCTGATTGTGCGAGTGTGTTTTGCTATATCATCCGTTTAGTGGTAGTAGCCGGTGTGAGTTTGCTCTATCATCCTCTTGGTGGTGGGTCAGTGATTTCATCGATGCTAGATTGTGCGAGTTTGTTTTTCTCTATCATCCTCTTGGTTTTAGTAGCCGGTGTGAGTTCGCTCCGTCTTCCTTTTGGTGGTGGGTCTATCATTTCGTCGATGTCAGATTGTGCGAGTGTTTTGCTCTATCATTCTTTTAGTGGTAGTAGCTGGTGTGAGTTTGATCCATCATCCTTTTGGTGGTTGGTCTATTATTTAATCGATGTCAGATTGTGCGAGTCTGTTTTGCTTTATCATCCTTTTGGTGGTAGTAGGTGGTGTGAGTTTGCTCAGTAATCCTTTTGGTGGTGGGTTTGTCATTTCATCGATGTCAGATTGTACGAGTGTGTTTTGCTCTATCATCCTTTTGGTGATAGTAGCCGGTGTGAGTTAGCTCCGTCATCCTTTTGTTGGTCGGTCTGTCATTCTGTCGATATCAGATTGTACGAGTGTGTTTTGCTCTATTATCCTTTTGGTGGTATTAGCCATTGTAAGTTTGCTCCGTCATCCTTTTGGTGATGGGTCTGTCATTTCATCGATGTCAGCTTGTGCGAGTGTGTTTTGCTCTATCATCCGTTTAGTGGTAGTAGCCGGAGTGAGTTTGCTCTGTCATCCTCTTGGTGGTGGGTCTGTGATTTTGTCGATGCTAGATTGTGCGAGTTTGTTTTTATCTATCATCCTCTTGGTTTTAGTAGCCGGTGTGAGTTCGATCCGTCTTCCTTTTGGTGCTGGGTCTGTCATTTCGTCGATGTCAGATTGTGCGAGTATGTTTTGCTCTATCATCCCTTTAGTGGTAGTAGCTGGTGTGAGTTTTCTCAGTAATCCTTTTGGTGGTGGGTCTATCATTTCTTCGATGTCAGATTGTGCGAGTGTGTTTTGCTCTATCATCCCTTTGGTGGTAGTAGCTGGTGTGAGTTTGCTCAGCAATCCTTTTTGTGGTGGGTATGTCATTTCATCGATGTTAGATTCTGCGAGTGTGTTTTGCTCTATCGTCCTTTTGGTGATAGTAAATGGTGGGAGATAGCTCCGTCATCCTTTTGCTGGTCGGTCTTTCATTTCGTCGATGTCAGATTGTGCGAGTGTGTTTTGCTCTATTATCCTTTTGGTGGTATTAGTCGTTGTGAGTTCGCTCCGTCATCCTTTTGGTGGTGGGTCTTTCATGACATCGATGTCAGATTGTGCGAGTGTGTTTTTCTCTATCATCCGTTTGGTGGTAGTAGCCGGAGTGAGTTTGCTCTGTCATCCTTTTGGTGGTGGGTCTGTGATTTCTTCGATGCAAGATTGTGCGAGTTTGTTTTTCTCTATCATCCTTTTGGGTTTAGTAGCCAGTGTGAGTTTGCTCTGTCATCCTTTTGGTGGTGGGTCTGTCATTTCGTCGATGTCTGATTGTGAGAGTGTCTTGCTCTATCATTCTTTTAGTCGTAGTAGTCGGTGTGAGTTTGATCAGTCATCCTTTTGGTGGTGGGTCTATTATTTCATCGATGTCAGATTGTGCGAGTCTGTTTTGCTCTATCATCCTTTTGGTGGTAGTAGCTGGTGTGAGTTTGCTCAGTAATCCTTTTGGTGGTGTGTCTGTCATTTCATCGATGTCAGATTGTACGCGTGTGTTTTGCTCTATCATCCTTTTGGGGATAGTAGCCGGTGTGAGTTAGCTCCGTCATCCTTTTGCTGGTCGGTTTGTCATTCCGTTGATGTCAGATTGTGCGAGTGTGTTTTGCTCTATTATCCTTTCGGTGGTATTAGCCATTGTGAGTTCTCTCCGTCATACTTTTGGTGGTGGGTCTGTCATTTCATCGATGTCAGATTGTGCGAGTGTGTTTTGCTATATCATCCGTTTAGTGGTAGTAGCCAGTGTGAGTTTGCTCTGTCATCCTCTTGGTGGTGGGTCTGTGATTTCGTCGATGCTAGATTGTGCAAGTTTTTTTTTCTCTATCATCCTCTTGGTTTTAGTAACCGGTGTGAGTTCGCTCCGTCTTCCTTTTGGTGTTGGGTCTGTCATTTCGTCGATGTCAGATTGTGCGAGTGTTTTGCTCTATCATTCTTTTAGTGGTAGTAGCTGGTGTGAGTTTGATCCATCATCCTTTTGGTGGTGGGTCTATTATTTAATCGATGTCAGATTGTGCGAGTCTGTTTTGCTTTATCATCCTTTTGGTGGTAGTAGGTGGTGTGAGTTTGCTCATTAATCCTTTTGGTGGTGGGTCTGTCATTTCATCGATGTCAGATTGTACGAGTGTGTTTTGCTCTATCATCCTTTTGGTGATAGTAGGCGGTGTGAGTTAGCTCCGTCATCCTTTTGTTGGTCGGTCTGTCATTTCGTCGATGTCAGATTGTGCGAGTGTGTTTTGCTCTATTATCCTTTTGGTGGTATTAGTCGTTGTGAGTTCGCTCCGTCATCCTTTTGGTGGTGGGTCTTTCATGACATCGATGTCAGATTATGCGAGTGTGTTTTTCTCTATCATCCGTTTGGTGGTAGTAGCCGGAGTGATTTTGCTCTGTCATCCTTTTAATGGTGGGTCTGTGATTTCTTCGATGTTAGATTGTGCAAGTTTGTTTTTCTCTATCATCCTTTTGGTTTTAGTAGCCAGTGTGAGTTTGCTCCGTCATCCTTTTGGTGGTGGGTCTGTCATTTCGTCGATGTCTGATTGTGCTTGTGTTTTGCTCTATCATTCTTTTAGTGGTAGTAGCCGGTGTGAGTTTGATCAGTCATCCTTTTGGTGGTGGGTCTATGATTTCATTGATGTCAGATTGTGCGAGTCTGTTTTGCTCTATCATCCTTTTGGTGGTAGTAGCTGGTGTGAGTTTGCTCAGTAATCCTTTTGGTGGTGGGTCTGTCATTTCATCGATGTCAGATTGTACTAGTGTGTTTTGCTCTATCATCCTTTTGGGGATAGTAGCCGATGTGAGTTAGCTCCGTCATCCTTTTGCTGGTCGGTTTGTCATTACGTCGATGTCAAATTGTGCGAGTGTGTTTTGCTCTATTATCCTTTTGGTGGTATTAGCCATTGTGTGTTCGCTCCGTCATCCTTTTGGTGGTGGGTCTGTCATTTCATCGATGTCAGATTGTGCGAGTGTGTTTTGCTATATTATATGTTTAGTGGTAGTAGCCGGTGTGAGTTTGCTCTGTCATCCTCTTGGTGGTGGGTCTGTGATTTCGTCGATGCTAGATTGTGCGAGTTTGTTTTTCTCTATCATCCTCTTGGTTTTAGTAGCCGGTGTGACGTTGATCCGTCTTCCTTTTGGTGGTGGGTCTGTCATTTCGTCGATGTCAAATTGTGCGAGTCTGTTTTGCTCTATCATCCTTTTAGTGGTAGTAGCTGGTGTGACTTTTCTCAGTAATCCTTTTGGTGGTGGGTCTATCATTTCTTCGATGTCAGATTGTTCGAGTGTGTTTTGCTCTATCATCCCTTTGGTGGTAGTAGCTGGTGTGAGTTTGCTCAGTAATCCTTTTTGTGGTGGGTCTGTCATTTCATCGATGTTAGATTCTGCGAGTGTGTTTTGCTCTATCATCCTTTTGGTGATAGTAATTGGTGGGAGTTAGCTCCGTCATCCTTTTGCTGGTCGGTCTGTCATTTCGTCGATGTCAGATTATGCGAGTGTGTTTTGCTCTATTATCCTTTTGGTGGTTTTAGTCGTTGTGAGTTCGCTCCGTCATCCTTTTGGTGGTGGGTCTTTCATTACATCGATGTCAGATTATGCGAGTGTGTTTTTCTCTATCATCCGTTTGGTGGTAGTAGCCGGAGTGATTTTGCTCTGTCATCCTTTTGGTGGTGGGTCTGTGATTTCTTCGATGCTAGATTGTGCGAGTTTGTTTTTCTCTATCATCCTTTTGGTTTTAGTAGCCAGTGTGAGTTTGCTCCGTCATCCTTTTGGTGGTGGGTCTAGCATTTCGTCGATGTCTGATTGTGCGAGTGTTTTGCTCTATCATTCTTTTAGTGGTAGTAGCTGGTGTGAATTTGATCAGACATCCTTTTGGCGGTGGGTCTATTATTTCATTGATGTCAGATTGTGCGAGTCTGTTTTGCTCTATCATCCTTTTGGTGGTAGTAGCTGGTGTGACTTTGCTCAGTAATCCTTTTGGTGGTGGGTCTGTCATTTCATCGATGTCAGATTGTACGAGTGTGTTTTGCTCTATCATCCTTTTGGGGATAGTAGCCGGTGTGAGTTAGCTCCGTCATCCTTTTGCTGGTCGGTTTGTCATTCCGTCGATGTCAGATTGTGCGAGTGTGTTTTTCTCTATTATTCTTTTGGTGGTATTAGCCATTGTGAGTTCGCTCCGTCATACTTTTGGTGGTGGGTCTGTCATTTCATCGATGTCAGATTGTGCGAGTGTGTTTTGCTATATCATCCGTTTAGTGGTAGTAGCCGGTGTGAGTTTGCTCTGTCATCCTCTTGGTGGTGGGTCTGTGATTTCGTCGATGCTAGATTGTGCGAGTTTGTTTTTCTCTATCATCCTCTTGGTTTTAGTAACCGGTGTGAGTTTGCTCCGTCTTCCTTTTGGTGTTGGGTCTGCCATTTCGTCGATGTCAGATTGTGCGAGTGTTTTTCTCTATCATTCTTTTAGTGGTAGTAGCTGGTGTGAGTTTGATCTATCATCCTTTTGGTGGTGGGTCTATTATTTAATCGATGTCAGATTGTGCGAGTCTGTTTTGCTCTATCATCCTTTTGGTGGTAGTAGCTGGTGTGACTTTGCTCAGTAATCCTTTTGGTGGTGGGTCTGTCATTTCATCGATGTCAGATTGTACGAGTGTGTTTTGCTCTATCATCCTTTTGGGGATAGTAGCCGGTGTGAGTTAGCTCCGTCATCCTTTTGCTGGTCGGTCTGTCATTCCGTCGATGTCAGATTGTGCGAGTGTGTTTTGCTCTATTATCCTTTTGGTGGTATTAGCCATTGTGAGTTCACTCCGTCATACTTTTGGTGGTGGGTCTGTCATGTCATCGATGTTAGATTGTGCGAGTGTGTTTTTCTCTATCATCCGTTTGGTGGTAGTAGTCGGTGTGTGTTTGCTATGTCATCCTTTGGGTGGTGGTCTGTGATTTCGTCGATGCTAGATTATGCGAGTTTGTTTTTCTCTATCATCCTTTTGGTTTTAGTAGCCGGTGTGAGTTCGCTCCGTCTTCCTTTTGGTGGTGGGTCTGTCATTTCGTCGATGTCAAATTGTGTGAGTGTTTTCCTCTATCATTCTTTTAGTGGTAGTAGCCGGTGGGAGTTTGATCCGTAATCCTTTTGGTGGTGGGTGTATTATTTCATCGATGTCAGATTGTACGAGTCTGTTTAGCTCTATCATCCTTTTAGTGGTAGTAGCTGGTGTGAGTTTGTTCAATAATCCTTTTGGTGGTGGGTCTGTGATTTCATCGATGTCAGATTGTACGAGTGTGTTTTGCTCTATCATACTTTTGGTGATAGTAGCCGGTGTGTGTTTGCTCTGTCATCCTTTTGGTGGTGGGTCTGTGATTTCAGCGACGCTAGATTGTGCGAGTTTGTTTTGCTCGATCATCCTTTTATTTTAGATTTTGCGAGTGTTTTGCTCTATCATTCTTTTGGTGGTGGGTCTGTCATTTCGTCTATTTCAGATTTTGCGAGTGTTTAGCTCTATCATTCGTTTAGTCGTAGTAGCCGGTGTGAGTTTGCTCAGTCATTCTTTTGGTGGTTGGTCTATCATTTCATCGATGTCAGATTATGCGAGTCTGTTTTGCGGTATCATCCTTTTGGTGGTAGTAGCTGGTGTGAGTTTGCTCAGTAATCCTTTTGGTGGTGGGTCTGTCATTTCGTCAATGTTAGATTGTGAGAGTGTTTTGCTCTATCATTCTTTTAGTGGTAGTAGCCGGTGTGAGTTTGATCCGTCATCCTTTTGGTGGTGGGTCTATTATTTCATCGATGTCAGATTGTGCAAGTCTGTTTTGCTATATCATCTTTTTGGTGGTAGTAGCTGGTGTGAGTTTGCTCAGTAATCCTTTTGGTGGTGGGTCTGTCATTTCATCGATGTCAGATTGTACGAGTGTGTTTTGCTCTATCATCCTTTTGGAGATAGTAGTTGGTGTGAGTTAGCTCTGTCATCCTTTTGCTGGTCAGTCTGTCATTCCGTCGTTGTCAGATTGTGCGAGTGTGTTTTGCTCTATTATCCTTTTGGTGGTATTAGCCATTGCGAGTTCGCTCCGTCACCCTTTTGGTGGTGGGTTTGTCATTTCATCGATGTCAGATTGTGCGAGTGTGTTTTGCGCTATCATCCATTTAGTGGTAGTAGCCGGTGTGAGTTTGCTCTATCATCCTTTTGGTGGTGGGTGTGTGATTTCGTCGATGCTAGATTGTGCGAGTTTGTTTTTCTCTATCATCCTTTTGGTTTTAGTAGCCGGTGTGAGTTCGCTTCGTCTTCCTTTTGGTGGTGGGTCTGTCATTTCGTCGATATCAGATTGTGAGAGTGTTTTGCTCTATCATTCTTTTAGTGGTAGTAACCGGTGTGAATTTGATCCGTCATCCTTTTGGTGGTGGGTCTGTCATTTCATCGATGTCAGATTGTACGAGTGTGTTTTGCTCTATCATCCTTTTGGTGGTAGTAGCTGGTGTGAGTTTTCTCAGTAATCCTTTTGGTGGTGGGTCTGTCATTTCATCGATGTCAGATTGTACGAGTGTGTTTTGCTCTATCATACTTTTGGTGATATTAGCCGGTGTGAGTTTGCTCCGTCATCCTTTTGGTGGTGGGTCTGTGATTTCGTCGACGCTAGATTGTGCGAGTTTGTTTTGCTCTATCATCCTTTTATTTTAGTAGCCAATGTGAGGTCGACCCATCATCATTTTGGTAGTGGGTGTGTCATTTCAACTATGTCAGATTTTGCGATTGTTTTGCTGTATCATTCTTTTAGTGGTAGTAGTTGGTGTGAGTTTGCTCAGTAATCCTTTTTGTGGTGGGTCTGTCATTTCATTAATGTCAGATTCTGCGAGTGTGTTTTGTTCTATCATCCTTTTGGTCATAGTAGCTGGTGTGAGTTAGCTCCGTCATCCTTTTTGTGGTAGGTCTGTCATTTCATTGATGTCAGATTCTGCGAGTGTGTTTTACTCTATCATCCTTTTGGTGATAGTAGCCGGAGTGAGTTAGCTTCGTCATCCTTTTGCTGGCCGGTCTGTCATTTCGTCGATGTCAAATTGTGCGAGTGTGTTTTGCTCTATTATCTTTTTGGTGGTAGTAGTTGTTGTGAGTTTGCTTCGTAATCCTTTTGGTGGTTGGTCTGCCATTTCGTCGATGCTAGGTTGTGCGAGTTTTTTTTTTCTCTATCATCCTTTTGGTTTTAGTAGCCGGTGTGAGTTTCCCCCATCTTCCTTTTGTTGGTGGGCCTGTCATTTCGTCGATTTCAAATTATGCGTGTGTGTGCTTCTCTATCATCCTTGTGGTGATAGTAGCCGGTGTGAGTTTGCTCTGTCATCCTTTTGGTGGTGGGTCTGTCATGTCGTGGATGTCAGATTGTGCGAGTGTGTTTTGCTCTATCATCCTTTTGGTGGTAGTAGCTGGTGTGAGTTTGCTGAGTAATCCTTTTGGTGGTGGGTCTGTCATTTCATTGATTTCAAATTGTACGAGTGTGTGTTGCTCTATCATACATTTTGTGATATTAGCCAGTGTGAGTTTGCTGCGTCATCCTTTTGGTGGTGGGTCTGTGATTTTGTTGCCGCTAGATTTTGTGAGTTTTTTTTGCTCTATCATCCTTTTATTTTAGTAGCCAATGTGAGTTCGATCCGTCATCATTTTGGTGGTGGGTCTGTCATTTCGTCTATGTCAGATTTTGCGAGTATTTTGCATAATCATTCTTTTAGTGGTCGTAGCCGGTGTGAGTTTGCTCAGTCATCCTTTTGGTGGTTGGTCTATCATTTCATCGACGTCAGATTGTGCGAGTCTGTTTTGCTCTATCATCCTTTTGGTGGTAGTAGCTGGTGTGAGTTTGCTCAATAATCCTTTTTGTGGTGGGTCTGTCATTTCATCGATGTCAGATTCTGCGAGTGTGTTTTGCTCTATCATCCTTTTGGTCATAGTAGCCGGTGTGAGTTAGCTCCGTCATCCTTTTTGTGGTAGGTCTGTCATTTCATCGATGTCAGATTCTGCGAGTGTGTTTTACTCTATCATACTTTTGGTGATAGTAGCCGGTGTGAGTTAGCTTCGTCATCCTTTTGCTGGCCGGTCTGTCATTTCGTCGATGTCAAATTCTGCGAGTGTGTTTTGCTCTATTATCCTTTTGGTGGTAGTAGTTGTTGTGAGTTTGCTCCGCAATCCTTTTAGTGGTTGGTTTGTCCTTTCGTCGATGCTAGATTGTGCGAGTTTGTTTTTCTCTATCATCCTTTTTGTGATAGTAGCCGGTGTGAGTTTCCCCCGTCTACCTTTTGGTGGTGGGTCTGTCATTTCGTCGATTTCAAATTATGCGAGTGTGTGTTTCTCTATCATCCTTTTGGTGATAGTAGCCGGTGTGAGTTCGCTCTGTCATCCTTTTGGTGGTGGGTCTGTCATTTCGTGGATGTCAGATTGTGCGAGTGTGTTTTGCTCTATCATCCTTTTGGTGGTAGTAGCTGGTGTGAGTTTGCGGATTAATCCTTTTGGTGGTGGGCTGTGATTTTGTCGCCGCTAGATTGTGCGAGTTTGTTTTGCTCTATCATCCTTTTATTTTAGTATCCAATGTGAGTTCGATCCGTCATCATTTTGGTGGTGTGTCTGTCGTTTCGTCTATGTCAGATTTTGCGAGTGTTTTGCTCTATCATTCTTTTAGTGGTAGTAGCCGGTGTGAGTTTGCTTCGTCTTCCTTTTGGTGGTAGGTCTGTCTTTTCATCGATTTCAAATTATGCGAGTGTGTGATTCTCTATCATTCTTTTGGTGAAAGTAGCCGGTGTGAGTTTGCTCCGTCATCCTTTTGGTGGTGGGTCTTCCATTTCGTCGATGTCAGATTGTGTAAGTGTGTTTTACTCTGTCATCCTTTTGGTGGTAGTAGCTGGTGTGAGTTTCCTCAGTCATCCTTTTGGCGGTGGGTCTGTCATTTCATCGCTTTCAGATTCTGCGAGTGTGTTTTTCTCTATCATCCGTTTGGTGGTAGTAGCCGGTGTGAGTTTTGTCCGTCATCCTTTTGGTGGTGCCTAGGTGATTTCGTTGATGCTAGATTGTGCGAGTTTGTTTTTCTCTATACCCCTTTTGGTTTTAGTAACCGGTGTGAGTTCGCTCCGTCTTCCTTTTGGTGGTGGGTCTGTCATTTCGTCGATGTCAGATTGTGCGAGTGTTTTGCTCTATCATTCTTTTAGTGGTAGTTGCAGGTGTGAGTTTGCTCAGTCATCCTTTTGGTGGTGGGTCTGTCATTTCATCGATGTCAGATTGTGCGAGTCTGTTTTGCTCTATCATCCTTTTAGTGGTAGTAGCTGGTGTGAGTTTTCTCAGTAATCCTTTTTGTGGTGGGTCTGTCATTTCATCGATGTCAGATTCTGCGAGTGTGTTTTGCTCTATAATCCTTTTGGTGATAGTAGCCGGTGTGAGTTAGCTCCGTCATCCTTTTGCTGGTCGGTCTGTCATTTCGTCGATGTCAGATTGTGCGAGTGTGTTTTGCTCTATTATCCTTTTGGTGGTATTAGCCGTTGTGAGTTTGCTCCATCATTCTTTTGGTGGTGGGTCTGTCATTTCATCGATGTCAGATTGTGCGAGTGTGTTTTTCTCTATCATCCGTTTGGTGGTAGTAGCCGGTGTGAGTTTGCTCTGTCATCCTTTTGGTGTTGGGTATGTGATTTCTTGGATGCTAGATTGTGCGAGTTTGTTTTTCTCTATCATCCTTTTGGTTTTAGTAGCCGGTGTGAGTTCGCTCCGTATTCCTTTTGGTGGTGGGTCTGCCATTTCGTCGATGTCAGATTGTGCGAGTGTTTTGCTCTATCATTCTTTTAGTGGTAGTAGCCGGTGTGAGTTTCATCATTCATCCTTTTGGTGGTGGGTCTATTATTTCATCGATGTCAGATTGTGCGAGTCTGTTTTGCTCTATCATCCTTTTGGTGGTAGTAGCTGGTGTGAGTTTGATCAGTAATCCTTTTGGTGGTGGGTCTATCATTTCATCGATGTCAGATTGTACAAGTGTGTTTTGCTCTATCAAACTTTTGGCGATAGTAGCCGGTGTGAGTTTGCTCCGTCATCCTTTTAGGGGCGAATCTGTGATTTCGTCGATGCTAGATTGTGCGAGTTTGTTTTGCTCTATCATCCGTTTGGTGATAGTAGCCGGTGTGAGTTAGATCCGTCATTTTTTTGGTGGTGGGTCTGTGATTTCGTCGACGCTAGATTGTGAGAGTTTGTTTTGCTCTATCATCCTTTTATTTTAGTAGCCAATGTGAGTTCGACCCGTCATCATTTTGGTGGTGGGTCTGTCATTTTGTCTATGTCAGATTTTGCGAGTGTTTTGCGCTATCATTCTTTTAGTGGAAGTAGCCGGTGTGAGTTTGCTCAGTCAGCCTTTTGGTGGTTGGTATATCATTTCATTGATGTCGGATTATGCGAGTCTGTTTTGCTCTATCATCCTTTTGGTGGTAGTAGATAGTGTGAGTTTGCTCAGTAATCCTGGTTGTGGTGGGTCTGTCATTTCATCAATGTCAGATTCTGCGAGTGTGTTTTGCTCTATCATCCTTTTGGTCATAGTAGCCGGTGTGAGTTAGCTCTGTCGTCCTTTTTGTGGTAGGTCTGTCATTTCATCGATGTCAGATTCTGCGAGTGTGTTTTACTCTATCATCCTTTTGGTGATAGTAGCCGGTGTGAGTTAGCTTCGTCATCCTTTTGCTGGCGGGTCTGTCATTTCGTCGATGTCAGATTGTGCGAGGGTGTTTTGCTCTATTATCCTTTTGGTGGTAGTAGTTGTTGTGAGTTTGCTCCGTAATCCTTTTGGTGGTTGGTCTGTCATTTCGTCGATACTAGATTGTGCGAGTTTGTTTTTCTCTATCATCCTTTTGGTTTTAGTAGCCGGTGTGAGTTTGCTCAGTCATCCTTTTAGGGGTGGGTCTGTGATTTCGTCGATGCTAGATTGTGCGAGTTTGTTTTGCTCTATCATCCTTTTATTTTAGTAGCCAATGTGACTTCGCCCCGTCATCGTTTTGGTGTTGGGTTTGTCATTTGATCAATGTCAGATTCTGCGAGTGTGTTTTGCTCTATCATCCTTTTGGTGATAGTAGCCGGTGTGAGTTAGCTCCGTCATCATTTTGCTGGTCGGTCTGTCATTCCGTCGATGTCTGATTATGCGAGTGTATTTTGCTCTATTATCCTTTTGGTGGTATTAGCCATTGTGAGTTCGCTCCGTCATCCTTTTGGTGCGTGGTCTGTCATTTCATCGATGTCAGATTGTGCGAGTGTGTTTTGCTCTATCATCCGTTTAGTGGTAGTAGCCTGTGTGAGTTTGCTCTATCATCCTTTTGGTGGTGGGTCTGTGAGTTCGTCGATGCTAGATTGTGCGAGTTTGTGTTTCTCTATCATCCTTTTGATTTTAGTAGCCTGTGTAAGTTCGCTCCGTCTTCCTTTTGGTGGTGGGTCTTTCATTTCGTCGATGTCAGATTGTGCGAGTGTATTGCTCAATCATTCTTTTAGTGGTAGTAGCCGGTGTGAGTTTGATCTGTCATCCTTTTGGTGGTGGGTCTATTATTTCATCGATGTCAGATTGTGCGAGTCTATTTTTCTCCATCATCCTTTTGGTGGTAGTAGCTGGTGTGAGTTTGCTCAATAATCCTTTTGGTGGTGGGTCTGTCATTTCATCGATGTCAGATTGTACGAGTGTGTTTTGCTCTATCATACGTTTGGTGATAATAGCTGGTGTGAGTTAGCTCCGTCATCCTTTTGGTGGTGGGTCTGTGCTATCATCCTTTTATTTTCGTAGCCAATGTGAGTTCGACCGTCATCATTTTGGTGGTGGGTCTGTCATTTTGTCTATGTCAGATTTTGCGAGTGTTTTGCGCTATCATTCTTTTAGTGGAAGTAGCCGGTGTGAGTTTGCTCAGTCATCCTTTGGTGGTTGGTCTATCATTTCATCGATGTCGGATTGTGCGAGTCTGTTTTGCTCTATCATCCTTTTGGTGGTAGTAGCTGGTGTGAGTTCGCTCAGTAATCCTAGTTGTGGTGGGTCTGTCATTTCATCGATGTCAGATTCTGCGAGTGTCTTTTGCTCTATCATCCTTTTGGTCATAGTAGCTGGTGTGAGTTAGCTCCGTCATCCTTTTTGTGGTAGGTCTGTCATTTCATCGATGTCAGATTCTGCGAGTGTGGTTTACTCTGTCATCCTTTTGGTGATAGTAGCCGGTGTGAGTTAGCTTCGTCTTCCTTTTGCTGGCCGGTCTGTCATTTCGTCGATGTCAGATTGTGCGAGTGTGTTTTGCTCTATTATCCTTTTGGTGGTAGTAGTTGTTGTGAGTTTGCTCCGTAATCCTTTTGGTGGTTGGTCTGCCATTTCGTCGATGCTAGATTGTGCGAGTTTTTTTTTCTCTATCATCCTTTTGGTTTTAGTAGCCGGTGTGAGTTTGCTCCGTCTTCCTTTTGGTGGTGGGTCTGTCATTTCGTCGATGTCAGATTGTGCGAGTGTTTTGCTCTATCATTCTTTTAGTGGTAGTAGCCGGTGTGAGTTTGCTCAGTAATCCTTTTGGTGGTGAGTGAATCATTTCATCGATGTCAGATTGTACGAGTGTGTTTTGCTCTAACATATTTTGGAGATAGTAGCCGGTGTGAGTTTGCTCCGTCATCCTTTTGGGGGTGGGTCTGTGATTTTGTCGACGCTAGATTATGCGAGTTTGTTTTGCTCTATCATCCTTTTGGTGATAGTAGCCTGTTGCACCCCAAATTTTGTCCCCTTAGATTCTCATTATCATTTTAGGAGCTTTCTCATGAATTATCTAACCTTAACCCAATACAAGTTTGTCTTTGTCAAAGTTACAGATGAATCAGGGTTTGGTGCAGTCTAATCGAAGCTCAGGATTTGTGACCAATCAAAGTTTTAGGTTAATTCAATTATGAAACAAGGTCGAGGGTATCATATAATGCCAATTGAGAATCCAATTTGAGGTTGTTACCCCAGAATCAAGAACAGAGTATTTCAGGGCACCCGATTAGGGTTTTGACTAGTAAAAGTCAACTATAGTTTGACTTTGATGTTGGAAGGTGTTTTAATGGTGGGATTATGATCCATGAAGTTCATATAACTTAATAAACTTCATTCAAGAAGTTTCAAAGTCTCAGGAGGTCCAGAGTGTCAACGCACGACTCGGTAGTCACCTATCGATCGTACGGTTGACCGAAAAGTCAACTCTTCAAATTTAAGGAATTGAACTTTAAAGTGTGAATAAAAAATGTTCCTTATATCATATTGCACTTGCATATCAATTTTCATGACCATTGGATCAAGGATGAAGGAGTAATCGAAAAATCAGGAAATTAGGGTTTTGAAAGGGGCTAAACCATAACTCCTTAACCACACATCCAATTGAGTTGGTTCAAAGCTCATTTGAAAGCTTTTGACAAATCCTACAAAAGTCCCTAAGTGGTTCACGATCAGAAAATGCATAGATTTGGAGTTATGATCAAATTCATTTCTAGAAGGAAAAAAGACAGAAAAATTTCACTTTTAAGTTCATTTTTTAGCAACTTTAAGAGACTTTTTGACCAAGTTCCTTTGGTAAATTGAAACTCATGAAAAGATGAATTTTTTAAAGCTATTTGAGGGCTTTCTAAAAAGTACTAGCACATCTCAAAAGGATTTGTGAGCTGAAAGTTAGGGTTATGGCAAGTTGGTGGTTTTTCACTTTAGTCCCACATTGTCAAATGTTCAAAAATCATTCTTTCCTCAAATATGACCAATCTCAGCTTGTGAAACATGTTGTTTCTGATATGTAGAGGGTTTGAAGCATATAAATGTGAAGGAAATGCAGAGGAGATGAAATTAGCCAAACTTGCAAGTGGGCTTGCAAGTGGCTTTACAACTTGCCTTTGAAATCATAAAGCAAGCATGAGGTGGAAAGTAAGTTCTGCAAACAGCCACAAGCCTACACCTTCTAGCCTGCATTTAGCCATTTCAAAATCATCATAACACTTGACTTCAAGCTTACCTATCAGCCAAGGAAACCCCTTTGTGGAGGTTTGATCCAAAGGTGTAAAACCTTTCTTTCATGTGAAGAAATCTCCAAATCTGCCCCCTCTCTTAATTTTCCTATAAAAGGGAGCCCTCATCACTTCATTTGACACAATATTGATTCTAAAAACCATGGAAACACAAAGCTCTCACTCTTTCACACCTTACTCCAAAATCACCAAAATCACAAAATTGTCAAAAACCACCAAAAATCTGTCTTGGTACATTTGCTGCCAAACTCATTTCTCTCCATTCAAACACCCCAACAATCATCCACACAATCTCTAAATATGATATAGAAGGTTTCCAAGACCTTAAACCATTCAAAAGCCTCACCATTCAAAAAGTCAACTTCCATACCAAGTTACTTTGACCAAAAGCCACCAAATCAGCCAAAACTTGTTCTAGGCACTTCCTTGGTGTTTTAATCAATCAAACTCCTCTCATATATCATTTCTCAACTGTCTAGAGTGTTAAAGATCACTGGTGGAGTTTATTTCTCCAACTGCCTCAAGGTTTGCATTCATGCTTCAAAAGGAAGAAAACTTCAAGGCTAGTGTTATTCGGGAATTCCTCTGGGTTTCTTGGTGTTCTAACCTACTCAACACAGTCCACTAGAGGTATGTAAACAATCCATTCTTGCTTTATACCATGATTCCATGATTTGGCATTTTTGAGTTCA